>CABFOQ010021664.1:0-12989 GCA_900660455.1 Gephyroberyx darwinii | reverse complement strand
AACGCCATCAGCTGATTTCATTTAAGGTGAAACTGATGCCACATTCCTTCACCACGTGTTCATGTGAGATACAGATTATCATCACTTCAACTTGAAAATGGATGCATGAATACGTTCTTTCATGAATAAGTAAATAAAGAGACGGATGCCCTTGAGGATAGTTTTCCCTCCCATCTTCATTCCACATGATTACTGCAGCCAAAGCGGCCATTGTGTTGCAGTGGCACACATTGAAGCCGAAGCTAACAGTGGTTATTGAATGTTAATCTTGGTGGTTGGTGGAAATATTGAATACCTTCATGTGGTTTTCATAGGCCTGTAGATGAGTGGTGGTGTCAGTTGATAGTGTGTGTGTGTGCACATTTGTAACAGTATAGTCGCCTTGTATTTCTTCATTGCTACTGTACATATTTCAAGCTTCATATTTTCTTGATGTGGTTCTTTGTTTTGTTTTTTGTGAAAGATAATTGGAAGCTATAAAGACTGCATTACCAGTTGGTTGAGAGTAAAAGGCTCTTATGTGCCTTTGGTTCATTTTGTAATTCAACGAGATTCTTGTTAAGGTCCCGCTTTATTGATGGAGTGCCTCCACAGGAGTATCCAAGATACCTGCGGATCCTAAAAACACAACAAACTCTTTTTGTTAGTGAGTGAAAATAAATACTTAATCAGTCTGGAGTGCTTGCTGTGGCAACAAGCCATTTAATCAACTGCATTTGTTGTTGAATGCTGTTGAATGTTAAATGCATTGACTGCTGATAATGGTCTGGTTTGTGTCATTACAGCCTCCAGGGGTCTCTGTGATTCAGCAACAGCGGCGCTAATTTATGCTGTCTCATTTAGCCACTTTGAAATCTACTATATTGAGAAATTGAAGTTTTAAATTGAATCTCATCGTACTGGACTTCACCACTGATGTTGGCTATCTAAGCTCTGCTGACGTGTGGCGTCCATTACACCTGCTAACCTAAAATTGACCCTCATTACATTTTGCATCACTCGCCTTTCATAAAGAGATTGGGACCATTTGTCATTTCTGTCATTTTGATTATATCTCTACATTAGCGGAAAACAACGGCTACTCAAAATTACATTTTGGAGATGGCCTAGACTGTGTCTTTGTATGAAGTGGGCTCTAATGGGAACTCATTTTAAGGGTCTCCAGCCCGCCCCCTTCTCCCAAGGCACAAACATGTGACATATAGAAATGTCAGTATAGCAGACTGATGAATCATTATCTAACACGAACAATAGCAAATGCATCTGTAACAACGAGATAGAGCATAATTCCCCAAAAGAGGCATTCCTGGATTCATAGGACACTTTATGTCCACAGTTTTTACTGATATGTTGTAAAGTATGACCTCTCTCTATGTTCTCTGCCCCTCTATGGCTAAGCCAGGTCCACGCATTCATAAAAAGCCTGTAGCTAAATTGATTTGGGCCCCCTATTTTCCAATTAGGGACACAGGGGATGGGATTTAAAGGGGACAGAAAGGAGGGGCAGATAGGATGATTGATGATGGGGTGTCATGGAGGTATGTGTGTGTGTTAGTGATGTGCATTTCACTGGGAAGGGAAAGATTATTGAGCTGATTGTACGGGTGCGCGTGTGTGTGCCTGCGCGTGTGGGTGTGATGATAACCCTCGTCTCTAACAGCTCAGGTAAACAGCGCCATTAGCAAGAATCTCCCGGAGTGTAACCACAGGGAGTACCCACATCCAGCTGACCCAGAAATAGCATACAGCTACGATGCTCCGCTATTGACTTCCACAGAGGTCCCCTCGTCAACAGCAGCATTTAGACGGCTCAGCTGGATGTGTGTCTCTGTGACTGTGTGTGCGTGTGTGCGTGTATTACTTAGCCAGCGGGGGTCCCAAGCTAGACGTAATGCATGCCCGTCCAGGCCACACCTGCCAGCTTCAATTGATCCTCTTTGAACTATCTCCTCTTAAACTGACACAGGGGAAGGAGAGGAAAATAGAACCCCCCTGTGTATTGTCTTTCTTTTCCTAAGCCGCACCACCATTTTACTTTGATTTTTTTTTCCCTCAACTCTATTCTCCTTACATTCTTGCCAGCATAGTTACTCTTTGCTGAACCTAGGAAGAAAAAAAAACATCTTTATATTCTCAGAATCCATTTGTTCACTTTTTTGTTGCTTTCTCTTTTTTCCACTTTCTTCTTCACCAGAGTCTTCTTCCTCTGTGATGGTATTCATGGACACAACGACGACGAGAACCACCACTCAACCTACCACTGTTACCATGACGACCACAAGAGCCAGTTCTACCACTACAATTACCAGGGCTGCTGCTGCGACCACTGCAATTGCCCAGCGGCCACGCACCACCTCAACAACGGTGGCCCCACCCCGTACGCCGGTGGAGGGTTTTGTCCCAGAGGACAACAGTAGGTCGCCACCCTCCTCCAAGCTCCCTAACATCAGAGTGGAGTACTGCAACCCTTTGGTGATGTCAGACATCTCCTGGCCCAAGACCCTGCAGGGCCAGATGGCCAAGATGCCCTGCCCACCTGGAACCATAGGTAATAAAGATTTTTAGTGTCAAATATTTGAACTTGTAAAAGCATGCCTATTTTTTTTGTCTTGCCAGGCACCTAAAATTCTGCAAAATGGGACGCATCATTAACAACATGTGTTCTATTAACCACTCCATATGCTTTTTCAGTTGTTCAGAATATGCTGAGCTTCTGCTTTGCTGCCTGTGATACACCTAGTGGTTGGTAGACCTACGTTTATCTTGCCTGAGTTTATCTGGTCTCACGGGCATCAATTGAACATGGCAAGGTATGGCACTTGCCATCAATTAGCAGAAATCTATGTTGAAGGTGATGATCTATGTGCATCTAAGCCAGATAGTTTGGTGACATGCAGTATGTCTAATAATTTATCAAATGGACCAAATAATATCTTGTCAGTCATTAGTCATTGCTCCATTCATCCCCAGATCGATTATCGATATAAGCCTTTCTCAAAGTTTTGGAGGCAAATAATATTAGATCCAGAGACTTCACCATAGCTTAGGCTGTATCCCCTATCTGGTCTGGCAGGATTGTCAGTCGAATGTAGTCTTTAAGTATTGACACACATTACACATTACAAATGAAATGTCACATGAACATGAACATAGTTTGTCTGCCTACTGTCATTGTCTTTTTAGAACTGGCCGTGCTGACCAACTGGTGGTAAAGATATTATCTGGTCGCGGGGGGGGTGCTACTTCAGATTTATCACAAGGAAGAGCTTCAACAAAGACTATGATTCCCAGTTTTACATGATTAATCCTCCAACACCTCTAACGCTCCTCTGTTTGGAACGAAAGGCTTTGGTTATGAAATACATACGTCTTTTTTCTTCAATCGGCAAGCCTGTCAATATTCTTGTTAGGAGACACGGTGTGTTGTGAAGCTCTTCACGCCTGGATTTTGGTTGCTGGTATGTGTTTTGTTTGTGTTTACACCCCCCTGCAGCCACTCATTCGCTCCCTTCCTCTTCTCCTCCCTTGCGCTTTATTTCTGGCTCAATGGTGCAAGGCTAAAGAAAGCTTAGTGCTGCATCTATATGGAAGATGGAAACTAAATACACCGCACGCACACAAACACACACACACATTTCCCTCATTCTCTCTCTCACAGGAAACAATTAGTGTAATTAATTAGTGGCTAAACACATTTACATTGGATATTTTTTAGTGTGCGCTTGAAGTTCAATTCTATATTTTTCCCCTTTGTCTCCCATGCTCTCTCTTTGTAAATTTAAAGTCTGAGAGAAAGAATACAAGTGAAATAGAATAAGATCCTCAGAAGCCTTATGAATATGGGCTCTGATGAAATGAGGTTGAATGTTTCAAATTAGGAGATGAAAATGAAAACTTTTCCCCAAAGGTAACCTGGTAACATGAACTTCTGCTGTCAGCCAGTATTTTTGCAAGAAGATGGAAGCTCAGTGGTGGTACATATATTACAAACCCAAAAGAAGAGGTAGTGCAAACCAGCGATATTGAAACTGCAAAAGGGGCTTGTGTTGTGGAAGAATTGATTTCTTTTTTTCAAACTTCCCTATCATGAACTTTTTGTAGAGCAAGTCACCCTAGATTGGGCAAGTGACATCATATTCCCGATTCTGGCTCGCGAAGCTATGAAAGAAAGCTGCTCTGAGTTCATTTCATCAATCAGTACACAGACACGCACACGCACACATTAATAGGCGACACACAAACACCCGTCGAGACCTCACTAACAGCCGTCATATGGCAAGATAAGAGGGACACATACACCACCTCCTCTCGGCACACTCTTCAAAGCCATTGCTCTTCAGACAACTCTGCCAAGCCGAACACGACTATATGAGTTTCCTCTGTCGCTCTTTGAAAGTTCCTCGAGCTCCCCTTCTATCTACCTCACTTCACTCCCTGTCATTCCTCCTCTCCTCTCTTTCACTCTCTCCCTCCCTCCGTCTCCTATCTTTGCCCCTTCTCTCTCCCTCGCTCCTTCTTCCACTTCTCAGTCTAGGCAAAATGCAGAGCCACTATCTTATAAACCCATCAAACATAAGGCTGTCCAAGGTGGACTGGGGAAGGAAATTATATGTCAGTCAAACAGTTAATGTTTGTCGTCTCACCCTCCAACCTCCCCTCCCCCCCAGCAAGGGCAATCTAATGTCAGCGCGTTACCTCGCAGACGTCACGCTGAAACTAAGCAAGTGCCTCTTTCGAAGTCATGGATGCTGTTGGTTTTATTTAACTTTTTTATTTAAAAGAAAAGTTGTTTTATGTGTATTCCTTCACATTTAGAGCATCATCACAAACATTAAAGTTCTCAATACAGCAAATACTGGATTCAGGTATGTCATATGCTGGTTGACATATGCTGGTTTACTAGCCAGGGGGGTACATTGGTACGGAAGCCCCGAGGAGACAGTGGGAGGGGGGAAAAAAGTGATTTAAAAGAAAAAGTCTTGATGTGGATTAGAGATTTATTACATTATTGGATTTATATTGGTTATTACACCAGGACAGCAGTGTAATAAACACTCAATAATGGAATAATAGTGACTTAAATAATTAAGTGATTACATTATAAATATATATTATAAATATATATGTGTATATAGTATATATGTATAATATATATCTATAAATGCTGTTGTCATTTCAAGATTGTATTACATTATAGGCTTTATTACATTTATAATATTTTGTTTTCTACATGGTGTAACAGGGTGCTGACTCTCTTTGAAAACATTATCCATCAGATCATGCTTCCACACCCACATGCATACACACTCACCACCCTACATAATCAGCAGCTGAGGTGGTTTTGTCGAAGCAGCCTTAATTGACCTTTTGGAACAAACTCTGCAATGGCAGATTTAATTGGCACTCGTTTTGGTGTATTTTGTTTTTTTCCCCAACTGTCACACACACATGCAGATGCTGTCTGACTTTTAATGAATAACGCAGACACTGTCTGGGTTACCTCAGCTTCAAGTGATTCAAAAAAGCAACTTCATTTCAATAACTTGAAGATAAAACCATCCAATTACATTTTGCTACGTCCATTTAGTTTCACTTTGCAGTTATTTTTTGGGTCTTATTTGGACAAGCATTCCAATTAGGAAAAGTGCTGCCAATTGTATGATCCCTTGCCACACATGACTATCAGGCACTAGTTGTGAAGCTTGCAAACAATGCACATTATATTATGGTAGAAATGGGAACAAGGAGTAAGAAATGCCAGTGGCATGGATGTTTCCCCCAGGGATCAAATCGTCTGGAGCATACCTTGTGCGTGGTTTTTCACCCTTCATGAACACATGAACACACACACACACCACCCTTATGTTAGGTCATTGTTGTCAGTAACCCACAGCCTTTCTTTCCTCTCCAGGAGTGGCCTTGTATTTGTGTATGGGTCCAGAGGGCTACTGGGACCCCCAGGGACCGGACCTCAGCAACTGTACCTCCCCCTGGGTCAACTTGATCAGCCAGAAGGTACTAAGCTCTATGATCCAATACACTAAGCTGAAAATGTGCTGCTTTAAGTGGCAGCGCACTCGGTTTGGTTTTTCTGACCAACATCCATCACACATTTCTCTATAGAATCACTGAAAGCAGCATAAAAATGACTGCCGGCAACAGTTTATTGCAAATCAACATACTGTTAAACTTTAAACATTATTTTAATGTGTTAAGGAGAAAATGTTTACCCTCTTTGCCTGCTCTAATGAGCATTTGCCATTCATAATGAAAGCCCTTACATGTTTAAATCAAGGGTATGCCATGCTTGTCCTCAATGGACTGCAGTTTTTGTGGATTTTCTTCTTTGTCTCCGCTTAATTGGTCAATTAATGTAATTGATTGTGAAGGCTTAACTCAATAGGAGGTGTGAGTGTGAGTACAAGTGTGTGTGCGTGTGTGTGTGTGTGCGTGTGTTGGGGGGGATGGGGGTTGAAAAACAATACCACTGCAGTGCTGTAATTTCAGACCACGTCCTATACTGAGGACCTGATGGTTCATTCCATAGTTTTTAAGCCCAAAGGACTTGTATCTCATCCTCTGGACACGAGTTACTGCAAAACCTCATACAAAGCATTCTGTGTTTCAATCTATAATGGAATCAAATCGAAGGAGGAGATGTCGATTGGAACTGAGAAGTAGGGCTTTGCTTGCTGCTTATGAATTGCAGGCAATGTTGAAAATGTCCTCCCTGAAACACGCAGGACCCTGAGGCGTGCATGTTATAACACTTATGATCTACTCCACGGCGCAGTGCTCGGCCCATTAAACAAACGGCACTTTGCAGATATGGATGGAGAATGGTTGTTGGGGAACAAAATAGAAGAGAGAGGAATTATCAGGTGCATTTCCATGCAGTGCAATGTCATTTGAGTGGTGCAATAACGATCCACTGCAGGCGGATGTTTGGAGATATTAACTACAGCAAAGCAATTTTGCTGAACTTAATATAGTCAGTTCTGCTTTGGCCATCTTGTTGCATGAATTCAACATTCACTGTGTGGCTGTAATGTAGAATATTGCCTATTAAAATTACACAGACACCTTGATTCACACTAGTCCACATATATACTATATATAACATATCAACCTAGTGGGAGTGACAAATAATGCCTGAATTTTTAAGAAAAGTGCTATAAATCTTTTTTTAAGCAAATTACACAATCTGCCAGTCACGGTGGAGATGGGGATTTTAATGAACATCAACTTGTCAGAATTCTGGGATACCCATCTGGAACTTTTTTTTATTTTATATTTTAAGCCACTGTCCTGTATGTGGCTTTGCTCATTATCAGATGGTGTGGTAGACAAAGAGAAAAGGGAAGAATAACAGAGGGGAAACATGAGAGGGGAAAAAAAAAAGGGGAAATGGCATCAGAGAAGCAGAGACAGAGATACACCACAGCTATTTACCCTGCATCCACAGCTCCCCTCATTAAAAGACCAGGGAGGGAAAGGGAGAAAACATCTCCCAAAGACACATTCTCTTGCATACACCTCTTTGAAGACCAATTTAAGTTGTGTAATTGGTTTGACTAATAAACTCACAGGCAATGATTGCAGATGATGGCAGAGTAAATCAAGATGGGCCTTTTTTTGGTTGGTGTCACTGCAGTATAAATCACGTGTTGGAGGTCATGGAAGCTCATCTCATTGCACCACTCCTAAATTATAGTCTGAAGGTAAATGCCGTATGAAATACCGTATCAGAAGAAAGGGGCATTTTCTATTAACTCAAGTTGACTGCACATTATTATTATTATTATTAAGTTATTTTACTGGCGGGATTAGTGATCAATGAAATTCTCATATTATGTATTTATATAAGTGATAGTGGTAAGCAAAGATATTTGTGTATAACTGATTTGTGATGGTCTTTGATCCAGTTATTCACAAATAATTTGCATTGCTGTATTCATCAAAGTCCCCCTCTGCCCAGTAAGCATTTTAGCTAGTGTACATCCTGCTTTAGAAAATGCCATTGCACTGAAAAGAATTGGGTACAATACTCAATTATTAGATAAGGCCTATTTATTTCAATGGCTGGCCAATAATGACTCAAAAATTAAAAGTGGTTGGAAGAAGTAACTAAACACCAACAACACATTAAGAGTGCCTCTCCAACTTGCCTAGGTAGAGATGTACATTGTAATTTGAAAAGCCAGGAAACCCAATCATGCTAACTACAAAGAAGAGGTTTGTAGGCAAAGCTCAGTAGCCAATAAACAGATCTGCCCATTGATGGAAAAGATACAGAATTAAATATCTTCCTGTGTAAGAAATTGCAAGACGCACATCAATACTACTGAAGTGACACTACATGGAACATTTGACTGGTGTGTTTGAACGTGCATCAGGATGACACAGGGAAAAGAAAGGCAAGGCAACAAAAGGGAGACAAACCGGAATAATCACTGATGGTTTTTCCACAAAATCCTCACCAGAGCCGAAGACACAGAAATCACATAAGCTGCCAAACATAAGATGAAATGAATATCAAACAGGCTCTGTCCTCTGTGGATGACATACACACCCCTTCCCCTGAGCTGCAGTCCTACCCATTAGTTTCATAATGGTGAAAGGCTATCTGGGGAAATTCTCTCAACAGTTGATTTCATAATTGCTTCCGGATACAGTATTGGCCTCAGTGTGCTCTCAGTTGAGTACCGCCTCACCACGGTAATTGCATGCAATATAGTGCAGCAATCAGGGAACATGTATAGGCTAAACAGCATTCATTCAAAAGCACCTCACATTTGTATAGTGCAATTTGTCACAATTTCAAAATGTGTAGGTTGAGAATAATGAGCAAGCCAATAGGGATACAAGGCTTGTTTAGATTTTTGTTCAATTGTAGAAGAATATCTATACGCCAATATTTCAGGTTGATATGGGTTTGGGCTCTGTTAGGAGATTAAAGAACAGGACATTCATGTGGCTTAATCACCTCATTCATTTTAATCGCCTCCATTTTTTAAAGTGATTTTTCTACTATCTTGTGTCTTTGTCGTCTTTTTTCAGCTTAAAGCCGGAGAGACAGCAGCGGTTATTGCCAGGGAGTTGGCGGAGCAAACTAAGAGTAATCTTCAGGCAGGGGACATCACCTACACAGTCAAAGCCATGGTTCAGTTGGTGGACCTCCTGGATGTGCAGCTGAGGAACCTCACCCCCGGTGGCAAGGACAGTGCAGCCCGGAGCCTCAACAAGGTACTGAAAGAAGCAGCGGTTTTCTTATAAATGTCAGAGATGCCCCTTATTCTCATCTACCTCCTTTTTACAGAGTTATCTGACTCGAGCTGACAGTGAGGATAAACATGACCTGCAGGGTTGCGGACCTATTGCTTCACTTATCCACAGATCAGATCAGCCTTTGTGAAGGATATAAGACAGAAAATTAAGGATTATAGGGAATTGATTTCATGCCATAGAGAGACACTCAAGTTATTCATTGAACTGAAACTTTTCTCAATTTGAAAAAAGTGGAGGCCTGCCAAACGACTTCAATCCAGTCAAACCTGAACAGTAGGTATTCTTTTAATGATCCGCTATTCGGCCCGGCACTGTCAGATAAAATGATGTCCACCATTTTCCTGTGGCCTGGTGCATACTAAAAACAGCCCTTCAACTGCTCATCTGTTAGTCTAGTATCACATATTATACTATTATACTACACTTTTCCTGTGATGTAGTTTAAAAGATATTATTCATATGTCAGGCTCGTCAAAAGCACTACATTTGCACCACTTGATTTTTACTAATGGGACAGGGAAATAGATTTCAGTGGGCTGGATCTAAGCTGTGGGGGTGCAGAGTTTTTCATTTTTTGCTGAACCCTGAGCTAATGCAATTATTCCCCAATTCACAGCCGGGTACACTAAGGGGCACTCAGGCAAGGCAAGCTAAAATAATACTTTCTGTCTGCTGAGCAGCCGATAGAAAAGCAAACATCAGTGAAATTCAAAATGTCAGCCGTTAATTTGTTGGAGCGGCTTTACTTGTAGTGGAACATGAACACCTGTTCCCAGATAGCTTTTTCGTCCGATTTTTATTTCATTGCCGCAGCAGACCCAGATGTCCCCATTGAGATTTTAGTGCCAGTTTTCTCCATTGGAGAGGGAGGTAGTAAAGATGGCCAAAAGGGCTCAGAAGAGAACGTGATGAGTAAATTTGCATTGAGGAGCAACTAGAGTTTATAATACCCCTTGAAAAAAAGATTTCCAATAAAACACACAACATTCAAGAGATGGAAGACTGCTGTGGCCTTCATTTTCTCTTGTAATGATGACACTTAAGGAGGAAATCTGGCAAAGAAAAAATGTGGTTGGATTGAGAGAAATAACAAGGCCTCTAAACCCAGAATGACACATTCAAGAGATCATGAACTCTAGCTTATTATTCTCTGTGTCCTAATATATCCTTTAGACTTGCTTTATACCTTCTAGCTATAGAGCACCTATGGACGAAATAATCTCCCTATAGCTTATTCTTCTGTTTGACTTCCTTCACTAGTCAGAGCCCTCCTCAAGGAAACGCTGGAGCCCAACTTCTTTTCTTTCTGCTCTGGCAGTGGCTGATGTTTACCTCCTGAGTTCAATCATTTTGACACAATCTGCAAAGAGCTAAGCGAATTAAAGATTCCTTTGATAATGTAGCACAATGGTCTCCGCCAGCAGACAAAGAGAGGATTGAGTTGGCAAACGGCAAGATCCGTGCCGTTTTCATGATCAAAGGGTAGCTGGCTAACGGTACTAACGGGAGCACTTCCAGGAGAGTGGGCTGTGATGTAGAGCAAGACACTCCCTTATAGGGAGATGGTACTCTTTGGAGCTAATCTGTATAGGCATTAGCTTGGTACCTTGCAACTTAGCTGTTAAGCCAATCAGTAGCTTTGTTGTCTACCCTGATTCTTCCTGAATCATCGATGACGTAACTTTTACAGAATTTGTATACGGTTATTTGTTTTCCGTGCAGTGCTAACAGCACTTGCTCACTGGATTGACCTGCTAATGTCAGTTGGTCTCAGGCTAAACTGTTTTTAGCATTGGCTCTCCTTCTGTGGTGACAGAGGTTTCTAGGTTAAATAGTTCCCCTTAATTCCCATCCCCCTTACTCATAGGAAAGAAACTGTAACCTTGGAAATACACTTAAAAGAGTAACAGTGTCTCACAGGCCTATTCCCACTTGGCTTATGTGTCTCATTTCGGTGCTAATTAACACAAGAGTCTCTATGCTATTTTCCCGAGAAAGGACATAATTAATGTAGATGCTGCTTTTTACAGAGTGTATGTAAAATGAGCATTTCATTTGTAAGAGTCTGAGGTGATTCTTTTTTTCTCTCTCCTCTATAATCTGCATTTCAAGCCACTGGAATTGTTTGAGTCGTTGACCTTTTGCTAACTCTTACATTTTTCTTTGGGTTTGTAGCTGCAGAAAAGGGAGCGCTCTTGCCGGTTTTATGTTCAGGTATTTGGATCAAATTTTCTTCAAACCTCTTCCCCATTTCATTGTGACTTGCTTTTCATTTTCACTTTTACCATTATATTTGAAGTATGACCCTTTGAGGGGACAAAAGAAAAAAAGGTGTCAAAGTCAGGTTAACTCTACACCACACTGGTAAGGGCAATGTTATATTAAAGGGTCAAATTTCATCATATGTATCATAACATTCATGTCATATCCAAGTGACTACCATCAATGTCTCAAACCTACCCATCTACTAATTATCATTTTTCCCTGCATGCAATGTGAGGTGATGTGCACGTCCTTCTCAAATGTCTGAGCATGTCATGGAGAGCTTATCTAAACATGAATATGTCAAGTGTCTCAGTCATTTTTTAAAAACACTGGCACAGCCAAAACTATTACAGCAGTTGACCTCTCTTGCTTTCCACTAAACTACACAAGTGGCTGAAAATAGTCAACAATATACAGTAGTTCTCAGTCTGTAACACATTCCCAGATTCATGAGCAATGAGATACGCTTAAGAGCCAAACAAGTGACCTCATTGTACCAGTAAGTCAAAACTCCAAACTGCTAAGTCAGACCAAGTCATGGGGTCGGGGCTTTCCCTGATGCATATGTGTCCCAGTGTATGAGGCTCTTTCTCTATTCAGCTATGTCATTCGATGGGTTGATGGTAAATGATAGGTTGTCATTTAGCTGTCATCAGAATCACTTCTAACTTGAGGAGAGAACTGTGGGATGAGTTGACATCCCTATCTTTCCCACAGATGGCTTCCATAAAACATAACATCAGAGCCAGATGCTGTTTTATATGTATGCTCTGCAGCACACGTTAGGCAACATGCATTTTGCTTTGATTCCTCTGAGGCATGTTTGAAGGCACTTATAGTCACATGATTGCGCAAATGACATCCAAGAGGAATGCATGTACAAGCGTGGTTGACTGACGGTGCTGAACTGCTTTTATTGATAGCCTGCAAACCAAACTGAAGAGTTAATTCCAAAACATTATATTGATTTTGGAAAGCAAACAACACCTGAAGTGCATTGCTTAATGTTTTAGAAATGTTGGGACGCAGGTAGTATGTGTGTACAGTGTGCATGCATTGTACAGTATATGTGTACGCGACTCTACGTGCACTAGTGTTGAACTGTGCAGCTCTCTTCTGCTCACCCTTACCGGGTTGACAGATTCGAACAAAAGTGAACCGCTTTCGCTTGACGAACCGGAATAATGGAGCAACATCTGTCGCCTTTGGTAAACACGGGCATTGACTGCACACACTGCCAGGCTTTGAGGGACTTTCATTGATTAGGGAAATCGGGCAATGTTTTCTCCAACAGGGCCCTGGTGGGCGACATAAGTGGGATTAGCAGAGGAATACAAAGCAAATACGAGCAGCACCTGCCTCTCCTCTCTCTCTGCTTGGAGACCATACTTGGTGCCGTAGTCGTCGCCAGCACTTTGGGAAAGGACATTATGGTA
>CABFOQ010021663.1:0-23381 GCA_900660455.1 Gephyroberyx darwinii | reverse complement strand
CCTTCCCCTCCCCTCCCTCCCTTACATAACCCAAAGGCTGTATAATTGAGCAATGAGGCGCTGCTGTGAACTGCAGGCTAGTGGTTAGAGGGTTAGAGAGTTAGAGGGAGCTGGTGGGGTGGGAGGCAAGCCTTCTCGCTCGTTCTCTCTCACCTCGTCCTCTACACAGTGAACTCATCGGCCAGCTAGCAAAGATTTTGAGATGTTTTTTGAAAATTGCGTGGTCATTCCATCAACTCAGATTCATAGCCAGCCAATGAGTTCACTGTGTAGGGGACAAAGTGAGGAAAGCTAGATAGAGAATGAGCATTGAGTGACTAGGACAGTCCAGTAAAGACCATGGGGGAACCTGCTGCAGAATGAAGAGCAGCATTGGCTCCGGACTCCACGGTGTGAACAGGCTAGCTGGCTGAACCAGTCCTCACACCGGCCCGCTCTGCATGGCCATCTGAAATTGGTCTAAAATATCACGACTGGTTGTGTTGCCCTATGGAAAAGCATCTCAACTTCCTTTTCCAGTATATTGGCTTTGCTTCCTCCTTTTGCTTCAACAGTTCGGGGGCTTACTGAACTAGTTGGAGGATTTCTGCACCTTTACGACTGATCAAATGGCTTCTAAATCTAAATTTGTTGCTTTGATTAGTGTATATAAGACTCTCTGTCTATGTCTATGACCTCTTGTCTATGGAAAAGCGCGGTAGCCACCTAGCCGCTAGTAAACCAGTGGGCGGTCTTGGTTAAAAAGAGAAAATCTCATGAATCAAAAATGTTGTTTAAGTTCCAGTGTACTAGCAAGTGATGACATTCGTGTGTAGAGTAGGTACTATTGCTGTACCAGAAGAATCCATCACAGTATCTAACCGGCAGTGCGAAAAAGCAAATGTGACTTCAATTTATTTATTTGTACTGATAAATATTGCATAATCAGTCAATCAGTCAATCAGTGAATAAACTGCAACAGTAAAATGAACAGTGCTAATGATGTGTATTATTTTTATAGACAAAATATATATTCAACACATGAACATAATATATAGATAAAGGCACTTCATTAACAGCATATGTTCTGAAAACAATACAAAGGTAAGCAAGTAAATATTAACCACAGTAAACAATTCTCTGATGTGGGGACAGTATAGGTAGAAAACAATGACACTTTTGCCTCTAACATGCACCAATATTAAACAAGCATTCTCCTGACTGTGTAGATACAGGCATGATGCAAATACAATGGGGATTCATTTAATTTATTTCTTGCCACAAATGTGCTGTACTTAATCCTGTGCAAATTCCTTACAGATGCCAGCGACAGAGCTCATTCTCCAGTGAAGGTTGGGTTGGTCACGGTGGTGGTGGCGTTCTGGAACAGCGGGTTGTCGGCCTGATATGGGAGCAAACCCCATGGTTAGTTTCCATCCGTGATAATTACATAATGTTGACTTTAGATAACACACTCAAGTTTATACTTCAAGATCATTTAGCAAAAAAAAAAAAATCCAAACAGAGATAACGAAGGGTTCACTCCGAAATGCTATTTCACCCTCCCTTTTTTGCATGATATGTTGTAACGATGCAAAATTTGATTTGATTAAACAGTCCACAAATTGTTCAATTCTACCCATGTCAAAAGGAAATTTGAGTTAAAATTCAAATAAAAGCAGAACTTACTCTCTTTGTTTCATTTTGGCTAAAATACCTCAAAAAATGTTCAATATTTCATATCGTTTATCACTCAGACTTCCTCTTTAGGTTAGTAAAGAGACTTTTTTCTTTTAGACTTTTCTTTTCTTGGTGCAATAGCTGACAATAGCTCCTTTTAATTCACTGTGTTGATGGTCTTCGTATTTTATTGTTTTTTATTGTGTGCTTTTTACTGTTTACTTATCATTACTACCACAAATACTACCAAGAAAGATTTGAGGTCAGGCCTTCTCATTTTCAAAACTCAAAACTAATTAATTGATGAAGCAGGCTCACCTCCGCCCACTTGGATTTCTTCTTTTCATTTTCAAACTTCTTGAACTCTTTCCGGTCGTTCATGTAGATCAGGACTTTGATGATCATCAGTATCAGCATGCCGATGAGAGCCACGCCAGCGATGGAGCCTCCGATGATAGGATAGATGTTCGGTAACTCTGGACACTCTGGAACAAGAGGGATAAATATAAAGAAACTGATCTTTGCTTGTTAGGCTTGTTAAAGTAGGCTTGTATAATTCTGTACATCATTATCTGCTCACCTCTGGTTTGTAGGATCTCAGCGTTGTAGTTGTCCTCTCCGACCAGCTGTTCCATCTTAAACCTGACCCAACAGCCCTCTGTGTCCTTCAGCCGGCACGGGTCTGTTGTCATGGTGAATGTTTCCACCATTCGGTGGTTAATACTGCTCTTACAAGCCGCTGTACAATTCTTACTGAAGGGGCCTGTGTCAAAGCCTAGGCACTCAATGCAATTTCTGAAAAACAAAATGGTAGGAAATTTGTCAGAAACTGTATTATCTCAAGACGGGTCAACTTTTCAGTCCCCATTGTGCTATTCATTCTATTTGTGGTCCAAAGAAGGGGCAAACTTGCTGATTAAGTGACTTGAGCTCTCATGAGCAGCTTTAGCAATGGCTAAGTGTGACTAAGTGTGTGGTGGCACCATATCTGTGCTTTCCAGGCATGCTTGGCAAATAAAAAGTAAAAGTTGGCACTCATAAGAAACAGTCAATAAGTGCCTTACTGTTTGGTCTGGCAGGGGTCGGGGCAGCCATGGCATAGCTCACAGAACGGGAGTTGGTATCCCTCCTTACACTCACACTGGTTACACTTGCAAGTACCTCTGCCGTTGCACACAGTGTCGTTGGCGGTACGACACAGCTCATCAGACTTCTTGCACTGACAGGCTGAGCCGTCGTAATCTGGTTTGCATTCACATATGCCGCAGCGACACTTACCGTTTCCTTGAAATTGAGAGGGATGGAGTTAGTAGGGTTAGACGAATATATCAGTTTGTATTGGGCCGATACTGGACTTTCATTAAACATCACGTAGCAGCCTCTACAGATACGATGACTCACAGCTACATTTACAGTCTGTAAAACCTGTGATGAAATTGCATTTTCTTTGCACATTTTATTTAGTATGGAAGCCCTGAGAGACAAGAAAAAACATCTGGTGGATTCAAATATCTCAGTTCTGTCTAATTATTTTTTAAATTATTATAAATTAGATTAAACTGATCTGGCAAGAGAATCCCATATTTTTTACTCTTGCTACTCAGGGCTTCCGTAAATTATTCATTGAATTGTTCAATAATGTTTTCTGTAAATGAATTCTTAATTTCCAGGCAGTAATGTATCCCAGAGTTTCACCTGCTACTGAATAGGTGTCTTCAGTCATATTGGTGTCAATTCTTTTCCTGTAATGATTCAAAATCCTCAAATTCAGATTATTTGCAGATGATTGCAACTCTACCTCCACAGAGTTTATTCTGGAACTTCTCACAGTGTTCGTCATCACACTCGCAGAATTTGCCATGGTAACTTCCACCACCTTCGATGTCGTGGCATTCACACCTGCCGCATACACACTCTCCTCGGCCCTCGCATTCGGTCCCATTTTCCCTCCGGCAAGACTCCTTCAGAAAAGACTCCTTCTCCCCAGTGTTGCACTCACACTTCTGCCCCACAAAGCCTGGATTACAGCTGAAGAGGGAAAAGACAGAGGCGGCAATAAAAAACAGAAAAAATAAGCTCTATAATGCTCTATAATGCTACATAGGCACATGCATAGCCACATGCTACATACATCTCAGCCTTACCTGCAAGTACCACAGGTGACTTGGCCCTTGGCGCTGCAGTGAGGGTGTGTACTGTCGATTGGGTCATCACATTCACACTCACAGTTTGTTGATAAGGTCACCTTCAGTGTATCTTTAATGCCAAGTGGGCTGATAATGAAAGACGTCTCCTCCATGCACTCGTCTGCTGTCACGGTGACTTGAAACGAAATCTAGGGAGCGGGGTTAGGGTCAGATGGTGGAATCACCATAATACATCTTGGACAGCATTTTAAAAATATACAAACTTAGAAAAATGATCAAATCTGTATCTATCACAGCTACAAAATAAATATACACTGTGTACATGTAGATACAGTACTTTTTTTTTTTCTCAAATGTTTTCAAATAATTTATGATATTGACGAGCAGGTGCAACATTCTGAAAAGTGAAAACTTTTCAATTGACGTTTTTCTCTGCTGCTTTGGTAAGATCGATTACTTGTCAGCTGGACACAAATTAAAAGATTTCAAGCTTGAGGCTCAGAAATTGTCACAAATTAATGAAGCTCTGCTGCTAATGTCATCTAACATTTAACGGTGATACAATAATGAGACAATTCTACACAAAGTGACCAAAGTGTTTACATACATTCGAAGTAAACACATGGGTTTTCTAATCAATATATTGCTAATTGGCAATATATTCTTGTTGGAAACTCAGTGAAAAGACCAGTTTTAATCTAAGGAAAAAGCTGTCGACGACTAACTAATGGATATAAGGTTTAATTTCATCATGACACACATCACACAGCATCTTAAAAAGGACCACACAGGTAATTATTGAACTGACCTCCTCTCCCACACCAACTTTGTCACAAACCCCTTTGGTGTCCTCTCGTGTTCCTCCATATTGACAAATAGGGATGTAGGTGACTCTCACATTGTCAGGGAGATCATTGTGGGTCACAGTTACTTTGGAGGACAACCTCTGCCGTGGGTGACACAGTTTAAGATGGTTGAGAGACATGGAAGATTGGAGAGACTCTCTGATAACACACTATTGTTACTAGATACTAGGTCATTGAAATAATAGCCAAACAGGGTAGTATTAAATATGCTTGTGCTCACAGAAAGACAAAAAAAGCAGACAATTCTCAAAGGCAATTGACTACTTACATTGTAGGCAAGTTCAATCAATCCAACAACGTTTGTAGAATCTGAAGACAGAACTCCAACTTCAGATTTTGGAATCATTTCACTGAGTTGCTGTAATAAAATGTAATGATGGCAAAAATCAAAAATAACAATGTAAAAATGTCTGACCTATAAATGATGAAAAATTAACAGCAAGTTGTGTACATATCAGTTGAGGTTATTTACCCTGTACACCTTCTCCACATCTTGTGTCACAGCAAAGATAGGTTGAATATTATTTTTTTCCAACTGCATGGCCAGTTGTCCAACAGATGGGTAGTCCTATACAGAGATATGCAATTTAGCAATCACAAAAATGTTAAGTTGCAATGTTAAAGCATCTGTCTTTTTAATAGTTCCTCTATCCTCCTTCGATCCTTTGATTCGATTCAAGCCTAGTGAGGAAACCAGTATGCTGAACCCAAAGAGCAACAACAAATGTATTGTTCTGATAAAAATATTTCATTATGAAATTGTAATGATGAAACAAGAAAGGTTGAGTATAATGTTGCCATTTAATTAAAAAGTAAGTATTATTATTATTATTATTATTATTATTATTATATTTTAGAATGTATGTAGAAGAAGTAAACATTCAGCACACAATGTGGGAAAAAGAGAAATCATTGAGACCTGGTACTGCAACGCTGAATGTCCGACGCTGAAGTCCCCCAAACCCCCACATATATAAAATTCCATCCCATACCATGGCATTACTCTTGGTATAAAAGTTGTTTTCCATGTGGCATTTCTCATCGTTGGGGTCCAGTATGCCTGCCAGTTTGCCATCCCCAGCCATGTGGAATCCAGCATCGGTGGTAAGCACAATCAGACGGGTGCTGCTGTTCCTCCAACCTATCTTGTCCTGTACAACATGTTTGGGCATGAGAACTCGGATGAGTGGTTATTAATTTAGAACAGGGGTTTTTAACCAGGGAGTCACAGGGGGATCGTGGGAAGGGTGCTAAAAGAAGTCTTTTTATCAATTTTTTAAATATATATATATATTTTATTTTTAGTTTTCCTGTGTGTGTACAGACTTTGGAAACAAATTTCCTCTAAGGAGGACAATAAATAATCTATCTACCTATCTCTATTGTAATAGCACACAAAAATATTTTGAACCTTGGCCTCAATCACTACGTATCAACCGTGCTGCATGCTGGAAGCTGATATCACAATGTGAATGTGCAGTGTTGTGGAAAGAAAAAATGGAGCGGTTTAAAATCGGCAGAAGCAGGACACCACAAGATGTGTCAGCTAACAAACGCACTGCAGAGAAAGAATCGAAAGGGAAAAAAGTAGGAAATATGACAAAAAGTATTGGAGTATGGCTTCACTAAGACATGCGATGGAGAGTATCCACGTCCAAAGTGCATGTGTGTGCGTCAAAGCGTCAGAGTGGAGCTAGCCCTGATACATGACCCTATGAGAATCTTTTATCACGTGGCTGTTTACTTCTCCCAGAGGGTCCTGTCGTGCTCCATTGACTTTTTACTGCACGAAAGTCAGCGAGCCCGATAACGAAACCAATACGTCGAATTTCACTGACCTAAACAGATGTCCATAAACCTTCACTTGTCTACTTGCGGTGGCGCTCCATCTCCTATGCACAAATACACTTTTATACTTTGTTAAAGACAGGTATACTCCAACATTTCCATTGTAATGAAATCCAAGATGGCTGACTCTTCTTCGTCACTCTGCTTATTGCGCAGACGCAAAGTGCAGTCTGTCTGCCATCTTGGATTTGGTTACAATGGAAAGTTTGGAGTATGCCTGTCTTTGGAGATGGAGCACCACCCGCCGCCCCGCAAGTAGTTGACACTGTGGGGATTGAACCCATGACCCTGAGACTGAGAGTCTCATGCTCTACTGACACGAAATATTTTAACCATCAAAAAGGGGTCACACTTACATTTACACAACTTAGAATAAGGCCATGGTCACGTAGGATAGCATCTCTTTTTCAAATACTTTTAATGGTTTGGTTGCGACAGGAGAGTGTCTTCTCCAAACTCCATGTGCCTCGCGTTTTGGATGTTGTGCATTTTGCGCACTCCAAGGTAAACACAGCTCAACTTTAGCGGTGCTGTGTATTGCGTCAATGTGAAAATTAGACCTTGAAATAAACACAATCTACGTGGAGCTCTTGGACAAGATGATAAAACGCTCAGTGCTCTGTTCACCCTAGGAGGATGTCAAGTACCCACATCCTTTGAGAATCGGATCCTCATAATCTTCAGTCAAGACAAAGAGGAATTTCTAACTTTTTCCTGTCCATTTTTATTTATTTCCAACAACGTTATCCCCTTTGATACTCCAAGTTAGCTAGCTAATGCTTATTAGATTGCTTGCAAGTTGCTGACGAACTTTGTGTTGCATAGGAACAAGAATTTAACCTGCGCCCTTTGAGCTCTTGTTTTCTCTGTTGCATTTCTCTCACAGCTTTGAGCATGACAAAAATAACAAACCCCTGCATGGTATGAAATTCCCAGTGTTAGGGTACAGCACATTTTGGTTGGGTTCTTACCCCACAGACAGCAGCTTGCATCATGGCGTCAAGACTTCCTTCAGGAGAGTCCAGGTTCCCAGAAATGAACTGCTTTCTCACTTGTTCTTGGAACTCGTCCTGTTTGGATGTCATGCTGAGAACATGCCTGTAGCCAAAGGCAGGCTGGCAATATTGCTCGCTCTCTTTGCATGGCTTCTGCAGTTTCTCCTTGTTGGTGTTAGTGAAGGGCAGGACTGTCTTATCCACAAAGGAGCCAAACCCTGCAGTGTCCAGAAACAACAATTAACCTGATTCTGTAGTGTTTATTTGTGAAAGGTGTAGGTGGGATGGCAAGGAAACACTTCTTCGTACATAAAACCTGTCAGACTGATGAGATGTCAAAAGAAAGAGCTTAATAAAGGTATTTTAGACCATCCAAGTTATCAGATTGAGATTGCAATCAATGATCTTGTCACCTATTTGAGCATATTCAGTGATTTTCTCCAGAGACTCAAAAAGGTTCTGTCCCAGTTTTTTGATGTTTTCCAAGTCATCCTTCATAGAGTAGGACAGATCCATCAGGTAGTAGAGATCAACTGGATAGCCCTGGGCCCTTTTAAAAGCCACGTTGAATGTGAAAGGCCTCCCTGCAAACAAAGCAAAATACTACAGTTCTCATGTATGGAATGATATAAATATACAAGTATTTGCAGTTCAGTTATTCTAGGTTTATGCAATACTGTTCAACACTGAAAAGATGGGTAACAGAACAAGTAGAAAAACCACAGCGCAGCCTAATTCATGACTTGAACCCATGTTACACAGTATTTCCGTGCTAGACAAACTCAAGGTACCCAAATAGGCCTACCTAAGTTGATTCCACTCACCAGGTCGCAGTTCCAGTTTCATCTCTTGAGGAGAGAGCTGGACGGGCTCCTGTTGTTTGAACGACGACTTGGACAGAGGCGTATTCTTAATTACGCTATGGCTGTTCCCAGGAGATATGATTTCTTCCTCCAAGCAGCCCTTCGCCTTCAGCTTGGACCTAGTCTCACAGCGAGCTGCTTCCTGCTCCCCTGGGTTGGTGAAATTCTGAAAATGCCGAATACGAGAATGATGCAAAGAATTTGTTTTTTACACTTAAATAAGGGTATTTGATCAAGGCTGTTTTGTTAAAAATGATTAACTAGTTGTGTCTTATTCCAGTTTATTTCCCTGTGTATTAGCCTATGGAAAAGTATTGTAAGTACACAATGTTACTACTAACAGACTATTAAGTACTAACAGAAGTTAAGTTATAATATCAAGTTATAGTGTGTAGTCTTTTAGATAGTGTTTTTTGGTGTGTTAATATGAAAAGCCTCAACACTCTCAAAGGAAATTCTTTTCCTTGAGTGAACCGTGGTTCTTATTCGTAATAATAAAGAAAAATCTAAAAGTTCTCCTTGATGGATTAATCTCACTAAACTACATTTTCTACAAATTTCTACAGACTGACTTTTATGTCATTTGTTTTTACCTACTGTATTTATACCTATATTTTTTGTATTTTCCTTGCCTTTGTTACGCTATGCTGCTTTTTTTTTGTTTATTGTATTACATTAATTTGCAAAATTGCAATACAAATGAATAATTATTGCATTGCATTGATTGTCAAATTCTAATGTTAGCCTAATGTATTGAAGTGATCATTTTTGACACAAAGGAGTTGTGTAGGAAAATAAGGATCAATCAATTTTGTTGCAGTTCCTAGCAGAGGTTGATAGAGGTCACAGATTGCTTAATGCACCTTTAAATAAAGGTTAATAAAAACAATCACTGGAAAAACAAACACACAGCAAAGATGTAAATCATGAAGTTCTTTCTCACCAGTTGTTTGCACCACACGCAGTATGGTCCAGATTTGATACAGTCAGCACAGGAGTTGATCACTGTTTTAGAGCATACTTCCACTTCTTGAGAAAACCCTACAGAGGCCAAGGAATAAAAACAACACCGTCTCACAAAATTTCATGAAATGAGCACAAACTCCTGAACGCAGATTATGTGTTGGGGACATGATATATATGAAGATTACGTTCCTCCACCATGAAAGGTGTATGTGACAATGGTGCAATTTGGGCACACCATTTTCACATGTTTGTCAAATGAAAAGATTAGCTAAGTTTTGGCAAGTGAAACAACTTTGGTTAAATTAGGTTTAAGGGCATTTCTGTCATTTTTCATGCACAGACTAGGAGTGGTGGAACACAGAAAGAAAATTTAAAAATAGATGTGATGAAAATGCTTGTGAATTGAAAACAAGAATGATTTTACAATTTTACATTTTACAATGATAAATCGTGAATCCAAAGACAATTTGATTCAAACAATCATAATTTGATAAAAAAAAAAGAAAGAAAAAAAAAGACCCAATTAAATCATTTATCACTGCTCTCTTTCACTTATCAGTTAACTAAACAACAAAATTGACATTTAATGTTTGAGACCTAGAGTCCTAGAAGGATGGACATAACAAAAAATTACAGATAAAAGGTGATGAAAATGAATGTGAATTGAAAAACACTGATGAGCCCAGCCAGTTGCCAATCCAGTGGGTTACCAGCCTTGGTGAATCAATAGCTTAGCTAGGAGAGTGGACAGCTAGCCGAAGAGAGTGGATAGCTATCCTAGGAGAGTGGATAGCTAGCCTAGGAGAGTGAGTAGCTAGCCTAGGAAAGTGGATAGCTAGCCTAGGAGAGTGAGTAGCTAGCCTAGGAGAGTGGATAGCTAGCCTAAAAGAGTGCATAGCTAGCCTAAGAGAGTAGATAGCTAGCCTAGGAGAGTGGATAGCTAGCCTAGGAGACTGGATAGCTAGCCTAGGAGAGTGGATAACTAGCCTAGGAGAGTGAGTAGTTATCCTAGGAACTATCCTAGTAACTAGTCTAGTAGAGTAGATAGCCAGCCTGGGTTCCCATTTGCTTCGCCCAGCAAATCTGGTCTGGTGGTTTATCAGTTGGAATTAAAACTTGTCCATACACCTTATTCCCGTACTGTGGCCATTTTGAATTTACGTCACACTCAGGGTGGGAAACTCTACATAATTGTAAAAGTAACTGAAAATGATCAGATTACATTTCAGATTTCAATTCCCTTTCTTGAGTTATAGATTACATTACTGATTACAATTTGAAGAATGTGATTAGTCGTCTGTATATCATCAAATCATCAAATAACTAACCCAACCCTGAACACAGATCATATGTTTCTTCAGCCCCATGTTTCCTTTGTTCTCTAATCTCACTTGAGTCCGTCAGTTGGGGGATGTTTTGAGATAACAGGCTGTACAAGATATTTTCAAACAGAGGGCTTCTCAAAGATATAGTTCCTTTTATTTATTTATTTTTAGTTCAGTTCAGTTCAGAAATGCTGATTTTAGTTTAGTTCTTGGGGGGGTTGGAGGATGTGGTCTATGGTTTCTGTTTCTGGTATGCATTGTCACACGTGATATCTGAGCAACTACTGGCCCCATTTTGACAAAACCTGGTTGGATTATGCCTTTTGGCATTAAGACCTGCATGTTATGATGCATGCTTGGATTCCCTCACTAGGGATGACAATGACAAAGTTCTCTTCATTGTCTATAACAGGGAAGTGGAGATGGCCAAGATCGATCAAAGAGTTGTAACTGTAATGTAATATAATGCATGAATGGGGAGTATATTGGCATCTTCAATAAAAATCGTATTAATAGCATGCATATCTTGGCTGCAGTATATAAAAAATAACACATATTGTCTTGTTGCTGCGTTTATAAGTTAGGAAACAGTTGGAGGTCTGTTAGGTTTGACTGACTGGCCATCTATTAAGTCCTACTGCTGCACAGCTCAGGGCACCTTTGTTTCAACTAAAAATGCAGGCTACAGTTTCATGCAAAACTTTGAATATAGCAATGTAATGTGAAAAATAAAATCTTAACATACCATTTCTGCCCATCTGCAGGAACAGAAGGAAGAGCAAACATCTATCCATTTCCTGGTGACAAAAATTGAAGACACGTTTTTTTTTTTTTTTAACTCACAATCATCAGCACTCAATAAAATCCATGATAGTGGATCAGAATTTAAATCATAAATCATACAATCTTCGACATCATGTGATTTAGGCTATCAGAGAGAAACTGTTTGGTCTGCCCGCTGACTAATACATACAATACAATGCCAAACCAAATTTAGACCAGTATCAGAACAATAAAGATGGACTGGACATGCACAAAAAATGATCACTGCCTTGATTCCTATATGGCATTTATAAGCCACTAGATGGGAGCACTTTTTCCCTTGGTTTATCTAACTGCTAAATGTAAAAGGAGCCATTAAATCATCATTATACACAACATGTTGTGCTTATACATGACCATATGTCACTTTGATGCTAACTGTTCCTGTATATGGAACACCAATGTCGCTTGATCCCTTATCTCTGTCAAACACATTTTATATTGTTATTGTTATTGCTGCAGTCAAATAACACACTTAGCTAATGCCGAGATAGAGAGGGATATCATTACTCAAATATATATCAAAATTTATATTGACCATTGATCAATATATACAGTAGATGGATAGACCGACCCACTGACCACGGCAACCATACTTATTCAGCTTAATTCTCATGGATCTGGTGAAATTCATGAGTTGTAATCTTTTAGCAACCATTGCACGTTAACAATTTCTAACAACTTCTTTGGTCAAAATACTTTTGGCACCATGAAACGGGGTGATGTGTGTTAAGGACTGTAGTTTTGTAATTGCTGAAAAAGCCATGAAATTAAAGCTGAGTCTCCATTCAAACCACATACACAGTAATGTACTTACTGAACATTACAATGTGTCAAAAACTGCAGAAAATAGATAATTGTGCCAAGCCTGCATTCTTCTCAAGGTTTCACTCTGATAGTGAATAGTGAACCACACCATAAATGGTAAAAGAAAATGTGCTAAGGCGTGATGACAGTTTATCACTAGGTCATCAGCACATTTCCACTTTCTGACTCAGATAGCCTAATGGTAACACTGGGTAACATTGCTAACAATGGCAGTCGAGGTTGGTAACATTGGTAACAATGTTCACATTGGTAACAATGTTACCAATTGCCTTTTGTTTAAAACTGCATATTCAGCAACTTGCTCATGCACTGAAACTGACACTGGGTCCTTATTTTGCTTTTCTTTTGGAGCCAAAAAAAGCTGCAACTTTCATGCCTGTCCTTGATTACGGTGATGTCCTATATTTACATGCATCCTCTAAGTTTCTTTGTACAATTGACACTCCTTACCACGGAGCCTTGAGATTCACAACGAATTGTAAAGAACTCACACACCATTGCACGGTTGGCTGGCCTGCTCATTGGTATGTCTTCATTTCCAAGGTTATACTGGGTCTACTCCCTACTCATCCCTGTATTTATATTGTGTGTAAATCTACTGGTTACAGTCTAAGCTCTCAGGATTTATTGCTGCTGACTTTACCCAATGCTCGCACTGAGATGGGTAAAAGGGCGTTTATCCACCCACAACATGGAATTCTTTACAAAGTGAGCTTAAACTTGAAGAACTCACTTCACTTCCTGTTTTTAAATCTTTGATGAAGGATTTAGAAGCAAATTCATTGACCTGTCTATGTTTTGATTAGCCTATTTACTGTTTGTATTTATGATCATTATTTTAATTAATGCCTTGTAAATTGCTTCTTGTTGTCTGTCAGAAACCTTTATGTATTTGGCTTGCACTGCTACATATCTTGGCCAGGACACTCTTGAAAAAGAGATTTTTAATTTCAAGTCTTTCCTGGTTAAATTATTATTATGACATAAATAGACATAAAAGACTGTAAGCTGCCTTCTGGTTTCACATGAAAGTATTCTGCCAAAGTTTCCTCATAATTATATGTTTAAGTAACACCATGGTGAGGTGCTGCTCCTCCCTCAGACAGGGCGCGTTAAGAATAAAGCTGCGTTCATGTGACGTTGGAATAAGCGGAAGAAAGGGATGAATGGGATGACATCTCGTTACTACAATTCAAACCCCAAAATAATCTGTATTTAGGAATTTACAATCAACCATAAATTAACTGCAGCAGATATTGCTCACTTTTCAGAGTTGATTTTATTAGTGAGAATATAACTGATGATATTTATATGTGATATCTGACATCTTTCCCCAGTCTGCAACTCACATTTACAGTAAATGTGACATGATGTAAACGCCACATTCAGAGACAATCGTGTTTAGCAGAGATATAAATTGCTTTTATCCTCATAAGGCAAAATATAACTGTGTCCTGAAGGGGTCAAACTGAATCGATTTGTATTTTTTAAACCAAATCAAAATTAGCAGCCAGTTATCTAAGTCTTAGATTACAGATCTTTTTTTAACACTAGAGCAGTCAGTTAATTCAAGTTCCTCCCAGAAGACAAAAGATCTTGACTTCCTCTTTGATCTGAACCATATTTCTCATACTACTAATGTTTAACCTTTTCTATTAACACACCAGTCTAGCCTTTGTGTGACTTGATATGGCACAAGATTAAAAAACATATATAGGATATTGCAAATTTTTTGATGTTCGACCACATTTAATTTTTTTTCTTTAATTTTTTTACTTGCATCAGGAAAGATTAATATATACTGGTGACACTACCACCCTTTTCACGTAAGATGCTCTATCCAAGATGAAACGTGAAGAGGATTACAATACACAGAAATCAATTTCTTCACAATTACACAAACAATAGTTACTTACAAGAATCATGATGCTGCAATCCCCCACCTTCTCTCTCGGTGATAGTTGTTTGACACTTTATATATGGATGTAGAGGCACCACCCACACAGCAGGAAGTATGTTGGGTGGAAATGTGAAACACCCGGAGTGTGTGTGCAACAGGAACAGTGGGTGGGGTCTTAAAAACACTTTGAAATCATACATGGTCCTCCAATTAAATGACAACTTACACTGTCATCTTTGAGTTTGTTTGCGTACAAATATACACCAACTTAAGTTCTCTTTTGAGACCTGATTGCTCAGAAGCTGAATGAAAAGGAGCCTTATTGAGAATTAATTTGTGTGGTACTGAATTTATATGGTAAATTAGTGGTACTACAAACTGGAGTATTTGAAAACCATATATATTGCTTTTCCTTTTTTTTTTTTTTACCTTCAGACCACATTTTCAAGGCTATCAAGAAAATGGTGTGATCAAAAATAAACAGAGGTACATGTATCTGATACCTATGATTTGTTTTGCAAAACTGTTCCTAATTAATTAATGAATTTAATATAGCTGCTTCCAGTACACCATAAATACAAAATGTGCTACAGAGCTGTAACTCAAAAAAAGGAATGCATCTTGAGTGTTTGGTATTACTTCTATGGGTGCGCTTTAGGAAGAATCAGAATATTAAAAAAGATGAGCCTTTATATTATTAGGGCTCAGACATTAATATCCTCTAATAAACCTTCAATACATTTTTCACCTAATAAAACTGAGAGGTGACAGCTTCATGGTTGCTTGTGCAACAATTGAGTCATAAGACCAGTGCTGCCCCTTCCTATCCAGTCTGAAACTCTTTATACTGTCTCTTCCTGGGTCAATTGCACCAGGATTTCTTGTTGAAGGTCAACCCAAAATAATAATAATAATAATAATAAATAAATTTAAGCCTGCAAATAAGTTTTTATAAGCCATTTTTGTTTCCCTTTGTTTTACCAAGGTCAAGAAGCTATCAAAGCTGCAGTCTACAACTTTTTTTCTTGAAACAGGAAGTGTATTGGTATTCCCGCCCCAACACTTGCCACTCATCTCGATCAGCTCTCTACTTTGAATCAGCATCTACTCTGAGGCTGAGGTAACCCGCATCCATAAAGCCACTGCAGGAGTTGCAGAAGCAGCCAATCTGCAATAAAAAAAAGCAACACTGATGTTTCTGAACAGGTCTTGTCTGATGCACGTTTAAGTGTTCTTTCTTTTCTTACTGCTTTCCTCCATTGTTGCTGTTGCTGTGCCTTCCCTGCCCCACCAAGTCCACCAGCCTCACCCTGATAGCCACAACCAGCTCACCACTGGACACGCCCACAGCAAATGGTAAATGTCCTCAACATCGGTGAAAAATCTATTTCTGGCAAATGGGAGGATTTAGGCAGGTGCACGCAGACAGACAGACACAGACTGATAATGAAAATATATCCTAGTTATTTATTCTTATTTTAATGTCAACAAGTTTAATATTGCAACTTTAGTTGACAAACTAGTTGCTAGTTGACAAAAAATCAAGACATGAAAAAGGTAAAGAGCAGAACGGACAACACTACTATTGACCAAATCTCATATGGGTATAAAAAATCTTGCTTTGGGAGAGAGTTGCTTATGTTCACAATTATAGATTAGACTGCCCTAGACTATGGGAATACCATACATGAGATACATGGATTAATGTTCCCCTTTCATGCCATACTTGTGCCTATCATCATCGGGGACTACAGGTGCTTCAGACCGAGAGGTTTGAAGTTTGCATGTTCAAATCTTCTAATCATGGCAACATTGTGCAAGTCACTCAATATAATCTTGTGGGGGAAAAAATAGAAACATAGGAGGACAGAGAAAGCTGCTGCTGTGTTGTTTTGCAATTTTCCAACACTGGAAACAAAGACCTTTGAAAAACACTATGAGCAGCGTGGTGGTTGTGGTGGTGGTGGTGGTGGTGGTGGTGGGAGTTCTTCCAGATAACCACAAGAGGGCGCTGAAACACTATTTTTTTTAGAAACCCTAAAGAAGATTTACCGTAACTGTTGATGTAAATCAGTAACACGCGGTTACCAAACTACTAGTGTAAATGCAAAAATACATGATAGTTGCGCCTTTTTTCGTCTCATTATGGTGATAATCTGTTTTACTTGCTGAAGACTTTCCGGGTTACTATACATTACGCACAAACATTTATTCGCGTCCTAAATGCAAAACATTAACAAGCTACTGCTCAAATTGCACATAACGTTAACCGCTCATTATTGAGGAGTGCAGAAGATTGCTTCTAACCACTATTCACTTCCTACTGCGTGACCTTGTTGGATATTTGACGTCGTCCTGTCAGCGGTGCAGCGTGTTTTACCACCTAATTTACGCGTGTCTAAAGTTTATTTCTGCATAAAATGTTTACATTCAGGTCATTAGCTTTCAAAACAGTGCCATGCCTGGCGAAAGCGCATGCACTTCATGCTGGTTTCCGTACAGGGGCAAGCGTCTACGGAGCAAAGGTGGCAGTTGTAAGTATCGGGTCTGCAATAAGGCTACTCACACACTACACATTTGGTATCGTTTCCTTCTGAAAAGTATCGATTTCAGACTGAGTTTAATCCAAAATGCGGTTGCGCCCCTCGCGTATCTTCTCTGCACTGTCGTAGACCATATGTTTCTTGGATAACAACAAGGGTGCGACCTAGGACAATGCTGGCGCAAGTCAAGCTTCCGATTCGGCAGTTAAGGGGGAAATTAAGGGGGAAATTAAGGGAAATTTAACTTGCATTTCTGAGCGACGATCCTCCGTTTTTTGCACCGCTTACCCACTTTCAGATTTGTGAAACCTTTATTCTATTTGAAATTAAATGCCATAAAGGGAGATTTCACTGCTTTTTTTTCACATCTAGACCACATTGGACCAGATCCAGATTAAAAACCACTATATCTAGACTTGTCAAATCTGGACTAGATTATCACAGAGACTAAAAATTCTTTAAAACACAGTTTCAGATTTGTGAAACCTTTATTGTATTTGTGAAAATGCAAAAAAAAAAAGCAATGTTACTGATTTACAGATGTGATGTGAAAAAAAGTAGTGAAATCTCCCTTTTTGCATTTTCACAAATACAATAAAGGTTTCACAAATTTGAAAGTGGGTTTCAGACAGCGTTAAGGCTTTACTTAAAATGTCTAACACGCTTTCACAACAGTAAGAGGTGAAAAAAAACCGGAGGATCGTCGCTCAGCAATGTAAATTAAGTTTCCCTTAACTTTCCCCTTACCTGCCGAATCAGAAAGCTAACTTCATCGTCGTCGCACACGTCACATGATAGGCGAAGCCAGAACCCTCCTTCTTTCTATCATTGCGAGGGTGGTGGAGTCTGCGCAGTAAATATGATGCCAATACAATTAACACAAAACAAAAATTGTGCACAGCAAACAAAATGTGCATGCATCTCACAAGTGCAAATCCTGTCTCGTGAGTATTGGAATATGCATCTCTCAATATGTATGCGCGTGTGCATCTCAAGTTGTGGGCACACAAAAATACAAATCCTTTGGCACTAACATGTACGCCGAATTGAAGAAACAATCTCTTTTTAGTTTGTAGTTTGGCGTGACGTTCTTTCCATACTAGGCTACAGCATGCAAGCTGTCTGACTGTTGCATTAATGGTGACAGGTGCTGTCAGGTTGTGGGGTGTTTGATGGCACAGAGATCCATGAAGCGTCAGCGTGAGTTCTGCTGTCACACTTTGTTGTTATGTTCTCCTTCCATTAATATTTACACAATAAGCTATTGCATGCCTTGTAGCTCATAGGCCTACAGTGCATAGCTCTATTCTATTCTACAGGCTTATGATAGGTGTGTGTGTGTGTGTGTGTGTGTGTGTGTGTGTGTGTGTGTGTGTGTGTGTGTGTGTGTGTGTGTGTGTGTGTGTGTGTGTGTGTCAGCTCCTCACAGATGACCCTGAAAGAGTGTCTGGATGAGTGTATGGAGGCCCTGGACCTCTTCCTTAACAACCGGTTCAACGAGAGCCTGGAGAGGCTGCGGCCACGGTAACGGAGTGAAGACTATCTCTGAGTCCAATTTGACTGGACATGTTTTCAACTGCCTGCTCTTATCGTTTAAGTTTAGCTTGTGATATATACTTAGATCTTTTGTTTTAGCACCAGTGGTTTGTTTTAGTGTGGTGCTATGTAAGAAAGTTTTGTGGTGCAAGCTGTGAAGTGTTGAATTTCCTGTCAGCCAAGGCATCAGGCTGGCTCTGGTAGGCTGTAGTCCACCAGGATATGAAGTGTTTGCTGAAGCTGACGCCCAAGACGTCAAGGCTGAACACCCAACAGAACAACAGCCCTGAAAAATAAACACTTCACATAAGGCAGTGTGGGACGGTGGATGAGATAGGGATAGGGAGAATAAAGACACTGAGACATGTACTGTTCTCTTATCTTTTTGCAAGAGGAAAATGTATTAGTCATTCAGTAGCTATCCTACTATCTCTCTCTCTCTTTCTCTCTCTTTCTCTCTCTGTATGCTTCTTTATGATGTTGATCATGTGACCCCATGTTTCCTACGTAGAGTGAATGAGAGTATGTACCACGCTCTTATCTACGCTACAGTGCTGGAAATGCAGGCCACGATGACTTTCCAGCATGATGACATCACCAGTGCGGGAAACACCATGAAGAGTGCCCAGGAGATCTGTCAGAGGTCAGGGTGTCTCTAAGGGTGGATCTACACCACAGATGATTTTTTTTGACCAGATTTAGTCCAATTTAGGTCATCCCACACACGTCCAGTAGATTGGGAAAACAATCTCAATGTAAAGAGTTTCTACTAGTGATCCGATGTTAAAAATTGGGATTTGATGTAGCTGTGTGTTGCACCAATGCCCTCATATAGTCCTCAATAGCTCTGTTTGAGAGTTGTATACAGTATTATTATATTAAAACCCCTTACTCATCACTTTCGCCAAGGCATTGATGACATATTGTTCCACCATCCATGAGCCATGACAGGCAAATGAGTGCCGACATGTGGCAAGCTGTCTGAGACCATGCTTTGCCTGTGTTTGCATGAGGAGCAACTAAAGCGACTGTTCAGACAGGGACAATGATTGGTGGAGACTAAGGAGCTGATGATGACTGTTTTTTGTGGTTAATATCTTACCAGGATTAATAATACAATGTCTTTTGTTGATATTGTTTCAGGTTTCGACGGAAATCCGCAAGTTTGAGTAATAAATCAGCTGGGGAATCACTCACTGAAGGTAAAAGGCTTGTATGTGAAAAACCCACTCTAAAACACAAAAAAAAAAATTAAAAACAGCTATTGGTGATGTACATTGCATTTCTGGGACCATTTTGTTTGGTGGTATATTTTTCTTCCTGGTGCATTTTATTCTTGCAGATAATTGGCCAAAGGTAGACAATGTGTTGTCATGTCACTGTAGCACAGCTACAGAAGAGTTTGATAGAGGAACATTTTTTCATGTAAAACATCAATGGTCCATCAGGTTTTGGTGTCAGCCCCTCCGAATCAATGAGCAAGGGCTAGAGAGAATCTAGGCTCACCATTTTGCACCAAAGTTCAACAATCATATGGGGAAAAATCCATCGTAGAAGAGGTAGAGATACCGATTCTCCACTGACGGTAGACTCAATAGACCAGAATGCAATGCAGCCAAAAGACATGTGTTTTCAGTAAGGGGTGTGACTTTTTCTTGGGGGGAGGGTTCAATGCTTTGAACATCATACATTTATGATATCTATCAGGGTAGGGGTATTAATCCTTGTTGACCAGTGAGCAGTTTTTGTTGTTTATGATTTTGTGTGTGTGTATGCGTGTTTTCAGAGCAGCTCCATGCTGAAGCGTGTTACGCTGAGTGCCAACTCCAAAGAGCTGCCCTCACCTTCCTACAGGTGCAGTAATACACTTCCTCATACCAGGAAGGAACTAAATATCTCCTCTCCTGTTTCGCCCAAGGCTGTCAGTGAATACACAAAACAAGATTCTTTTTAACTGACAATGCACCAGATTTTCCACTTAAGCCAATTTTTACAAGAGTAGATTGGATGGGTGGATTTGAGAAAAGCCTCTGACAAGAATATGGCGTGGAATTTGAATCTCTGTGTTTTCTTAATTTTGTGGTTTTGACATTTCCTCTTATTTTTCCTGCAGGATGAGAACATGGTGAGTTTTATAAAGGGAGGAATCAAAGTACGCAACAGTTACCTGATTTACAAGTAAGTCCTCATCGAAGGGACGGAAATAGACTTTGGCAATATTAAGTCTGTGGCGTGTGATATAACTGTGCACTGATAGAGAGAATACAGTATCTGACTGATAAGACACTTTCCAGTTGTTAAAACAATAATGGGCATTTTATGTAGTGAATGTGTGCCATTATCAGTCAATTTAGACATGCTTTTATTGCATAGTCAGGAATTATTATACTCTATTGTGCTATTACGCCTAATTGTGTTGTTAAATGAGTGACATAATTGCCTTTCATCCCCCAGAGAACTACATTCCTATATAAAATCTCGCAACTCCCTCAAAGGACCCAACCACATTCACTTAGAGGGAGGGATATCGTTTGGAATAGGGGCATTTAACTTGGTACGTCACACATCCTGAGAGCATCCACTAGCTGACTACATGTTGTTTGTGCTCCCGTGTTTGTACCACACAGTTTGTTTGCCAATTCTTCTTTCTTTCCAGACTCTGTCCCTGTTTCCTGCACGGATACTGAAAGTTTTAGAGTTTGCAGGCTTCTCCGGAGACAAGGTGTGATGTGAATAATATGTCTGATCAAGTGTCATTCCCTCCCTCACTCATTGACCAACACAGTCACTCACTCTTGTATATTTTCCCCTTCCATGTGGTCCTGTTTAGGAATATGGTTTGTCCCAGCTGCATGATGGTGCGACAGGGATGAACCTGCGCTCCATGCTGTGTGCCCTGCTGCTGCTCTGCTACTACACCTTCCTCACATTCATACTAGGTACTACTGTACACCATCAACACATCATATGGATCTGGGCTCATGCAGATCATTTCAACATGATCCCACATGGTCCTTTGCTTTCACTTGATGTCATCCATCTGCAGCGATTTTTCAGGAGTGACTTTCCCTCCTAGGATGCTTTCTGTTGAGAGGAAGTGTCTCATAGCCTCCTTTTCCTCCTCAGGGACAGGTGATGGGGAGGTGGCTGAAGCTGAGGAGCTGCTGAAACCTTTCCGGCTCCGCTACCCACGGGTGAGTGGCACCAAAGATCATCTGTTTTAGAAGATAAATCAAATCAACTCAATAGTAAAAAAAAAAAAAAAAAATGTAAAAAATGGACCCACCCTCCACTCAGCAACAGAAGGTTTTTAACCCTCCAACAAGTGCTCTCCTCCCGTAGCCAACAAAAACTCTCCAAATAAACCTGAGATGTTTTTAACAGATGGTGTCTAAAACAACAAACCATATCTTGCAACTTTTCCTTTAATGACAATATATTGAGAGCAGATGCAGGTCTGCAATTTTTTACCCTGCCACAGTTTGTGATGACATTTGCAGTACCTGGAAATAAGAGCATTGTCTGCTTCTTCCTCCTCTCACTTGGTAGTCTCCAACTTGTGTTCACTCTTAAACTTAATCTCTCCATCTGCCACCTACACTTCTCCATTCCATTACTCTTTGAATGTCCCTCCCGCTCAGGTTCTCAACGCAACTGTTTCAAACTTTCATTTCGTATCACAGCAACACTTTTTCACAGATCCCTCCTTCCATTCACATCGCTTTTCTTTTCCATTCCTCCTTTTCTTCTTCTACCAGTTACATTCTGCTACACCATGACTCCTTATTGTTTCCTGGTACACTTGTTCACTCCACCTTCCACTCACACTGTCACACCATCTCTCATGCACCCAAATTCCTTCCACCAGGATCCTACACTGTCTCATGCAATCTTTCCTTCACTTTACGAGCACTCCTTCACACGATCGCTCCTGCCACCCCACCGGCCACTCACATTCGTCCATATTCACATTCTCTATTTCCACTCCACCTTTTACCTACATGCCTGCCCAGCCCAGTGAACAAACTGACAATGTGTACCAATACAGGGTGACAATGCCTTGGCTAAACACCATCAAGAATAATTGCTATATAACATGGGTGCTTGCTGATAGATATGAACTTAACACACAGTCCACATGTTATAGATCACATAACTGAGCACAGGATGGTTTAATCTTTGGCTTTAATCTTTTCACTTCAAAGGTTTGACTCTGAACTGAGAAACGATTGAGGCTGAGAATCACATTTTCTGAACCATCATTTCTCCCTCTTCTCTCCAGGGAGCAATATTCCTCTTCTTTGCAGGCAGGACTGAGGAGATCAAGGGGAACATTGATGAGGTATACTACACAAAATGCCTCAGTAGCATTGCTTTAAAGAATGAAGGTAAATGTTTTATTTCCAGTACATGTAATGTTTTTATGACAACTGGAAGATTTTTTTTTTCCATTGTGAGTGATTGCGTACTTTTTTGGTATGAGTGACAAATTCAGATTCAGTGTCTGTCATATATCCTTATTGTACTGCTAAAATGATGTAATGTTGCTGTGCCAACAGGCAGTGGCACTCTTTGAGGACGGCTGCAAGGCCCAGCAGGAATGGAAGCAGTTCCATCATATGTGCTACTGGGAGCTGATGTGGTGCTTCACCTACAAGCGAGTGTGGAAGATGGCCTACTTCTATGCAGACCTACTAAGCCAGGAGAGCCGCTGGTCCAAGGTACAGAGCCCAAGACTTGGTCAGAGTCGATTAGAATCAACTACTTGCTGTCCTGATATCTTTTTTGGAAAACATAAGGCAGTCGGATGATCTGTACATCGACCAGTCAGTGCGTTGCTTTGGGGCACTGAAGACGCTGGATGCTAGAACTGGAGAAAATGAATGAATCGTCTCTTTCTCTCTCAGGCCATGTATGTGTATATGAAGGCTGCCTACCTCAGCATGCTGCCTCAGGATGAGGCCAGGCCTTTTGGGGAAGATGAAGTGGAGCTCTTCAGGTAAACAAACAACTGTTCCACCATGTATCTTAGAAACACAGACAGTGGAGGAAAAGTGACAACAACACACCAATGGTACACCAA
>CABFOQ010021662.1:0-22226 GCA_900660455.1 Gephyroberyx darwinii | reverse complement strand
TCAGTCCACTGGAATTAGATCATCTGTCCATTCATCCTCATATGCCACAATCCCAAATGGCAAAGTGAACACTTGGTAACCCTGGGGGGAAGGACATAGACCACTGCCCAGGCTGAGTTATATACCTCGGACATAGTGCAAGTTAACCTAATAAATGTTCTCTCTGGATTTGTGTTTGCAGTAAATTGTGAGTCGTGCATAAAAGATGAATAGAATGAAAAGACTCTAAATAGATTCTAAGTTACAAAGTCTTTCATCTAGACAAGGATGTGTACGCTCTGTGATCACACAACAAACAGCATGGGGTGTTTTTGGATTTACAAGTTTGTCTGTGTATGTGTGTGTATTGTTGCGTGTGTTCAACAAATCCTTCGACAGATTTCCTCCGCTCTGCACCTGAAATAGACGCTTCACCTGTGGATGAACCTGAGCTCTGTTTGGGCTGTGTGGGCTGCAGACAAACAGCATCTTACATATTGCTCTGACTGCAGGAGAGGATCGTTTAGGTCCTGCAGCAGTCTGCTCAGCTACTGGGACATCCAGAGCCTCTGATCTCATCGTGCTTCGGTTCAGTTTGCCGGGAAGGAGCGGGATGATGTAATGCTGTGCACTCAGCACCAGCACTCATTGTTAGTTGCAGTATGAGAGTGAGGCAGAAGAGCGGACAGAAGGTTTTCACTTGAACATCATCTCTATCATCTTTATCATCATCATGGTTATTGTTATTGTTATATATATACCTCTACATATATATTTGCCTCTTAAGGATGTGAATTGGCAGGTTTTCCAAATCAGCAGTATGACATATGTAGACATTAAACAGTGCAAGGTTAGGTAGGCTTCCTTTCATAACCTTGCATGGATGTGTGTGTGTGTGTGTGTCTCAGTCAATGACTTTATTGTAATCTAAATCTTGGATGCACTTCCATGCTTCCAGGCCAGAGCCCAGATATATATGCACCTCAAGTTAAGAATGATGTGTTGGACAGTTTAATGACAAATCACACACTCCATCCAGTTCACCTTCTACAGAAAAGTATAAATTACCAAATTAATTAATTGCTTTTTACAGCATCCTGCGATGGAGCCCATCCATTTACATTACCTTCATCCTTCCCCTTGCCATGGTAGGATGCAGTCACCTCCAGACAATCATATGACTCTAGTCCTTTATAATAGTGGGGCGAGCATATTATACTGTGGCTTTTATGCCAGGTAATTAAAGAGATCACTTTTATGTCCTAGGCAGCGATGGACCTTCCCTGATTCACAACCCTACACTAAAGTGGAATAGCCTTGGTTGTACTCTTGACTCTGTAGTTTCATTGTCCCTTGCTGGGGGGCTATTCCTTTCATACGTGGCAAAATATATGATAGATTGAGTAATACCATCCCTATTTTAGATATTAAGAGACTATTTATGCACTGAGGCGAAGCATCGCACCTGTCAAAGTGTGATGATGAGTGAGGCTGCGTCACCTGCCTCTGCCCTCTTACCTCACCTCCTTTTTACATGGTCTTGGCTTAGACTTGCAGCATTACTGAACATAGTGCCTGCAGCTATGGCCCAGGCCTTGTCCAGCCCAGCATTACTAAACCTGCTGTCCTGTGCAAGTGCCTCCGAGGTGAAGTGTGTGTCAGAGGCCTAAGATGAAGCCAGAGAGGGGAAGATGAGTCAGATGAACACTTGTCAGGTGATGTCATCTCTAGTGAGCGCTGATGACTGGCCCCAGCTGTTTCGGTGCAGTGAGGCACACTCTGCCGCACCTGTCTGAAAGGGGATCAGCTCACACAGTACAGACTCTCAGCACAGAACAGGCCTGCTAGTCAAAGGGCTTTCGTAACTCCCCAGTGATGAAGCCAGCAGAGGTCAAACGGGGCGGACAATGCATCTCCAACGGAGCGTGGTTCCATACTGCCACTGCGGCTTACAACAAGTAACAGTGGACAGAGAATGTCATTGCTGCTAACCACAAAACAATGTAAAATGTTTATTAGTTTTATTCAGGTGACCCAGGTATTGCAATGCTTCCTTGGAAAATGTAGAATACAGTTTGTGGTATTGTACAGAACATATCACAGTATAACAGGTGTTATAGGGAAAAGGAGGACCCACAGGGAAATGTCATGATGGTGATGCCACGATGACTTTATCTGTGACACAGACACCTATGGGTCATCCTCATCGTGCAAGGATGTAGTCACCCAGTGTAACATCCCCATCTCAATGTCTCGCAAGAAATCGTCAGTACATTCACAAGATCAAAGCAGTCAAAGTCTTATGCATCGTTTTATTGTGATAGAGCTCTGGGAGGTGAACTCGAGTGTAGACACATGCTGCGGAAGAAGAACATTTATTTCCAAACATCTTATAAAAATGGAATCAGCTGGATTGCGCCACACACACATAGACACACACTTTCTGCACTTTCCCAAACACTTACACAAGCACACACACACACACACACACACACAGCTCAGTACACTACAGTACAAACATGCATCAGCTCAATTCTTTCATAGTACATCAAGAACTATTTCACTGTAATAGCTGTACTTTGTAATAGCCATCACAGTGGAATAACTCTGATTTAATCTAGCCAGCAATCAATATCTTTTGACTGCTATGATTGATGAGTATTAAGTAGGACTATTAACTGAGAGGAGAAAAGTGTCCAAGTCTGAATCCCGCTGCCCGCTGCTCAGTCAAAGTAATAATGTGAAAGGGAATAATTTGTCAGCCAATTCACAAATAGGTTTAGAACTGTGGACACATTTTCTTAATGAATATGTGAATTACTTGTGCATTGATTTCTATTGTGTGGGAAAATGGGAAATGTATAAAGAACTGTCTTCAGCGGCGCCTGCAGACACACTTCATTGACGTTTCACTTGGAGACGACGAGAAATATTGCATATGCTGAAACCAGCAGATTGTGTATTTAAAGCCTCTGGTGAATCAAGGTCATGGCAGTGACCCTTTTAGTAGTAGCCTGTCATACATTTAGCGGTGCAGGGGATCATTTCAAACTGTCCTCCATCACATTATGACAGTTCTTAATTGACTACCGATACGGTTTTGCTGAGTTGACAGAAAAATCGGATTTTAATCTAATCACTGCAATATACCTGATTGGTTCTCAGCAACACTCTGACATATTAAAACATTTGCATTGCAGAGATGGGTCAGAGAGCTTGTTAAGAGCTAAATCCTACAGACTGTATATCAGGTCTCCCCGTGGAATCATTATGGGTTTTATATAACATATTATAGTGCCATATCCTGAGTAAAATCTGTCTTCATGTACATGTTTGATGTATGATAATCGATAGGCTTTCATCATTTCACAGTGTTCTGGCAGTTAGCCTCTTTGACTTTAGGGTTTGTTGAAATTAGGTCCCTGCCAACAGAAATACAGAGTGTAATGCAAACATTTGACTGGATGAAGTTTTAAAACGTTAGTTGAACCATCATCTCATAGTGCTTTCCTGCACTTTATATCTTCTTTGCTTTTTCTACAACACCGGGACAATGTTCAGTCAATAAGTCATGCCAGGTTTATCACTGATCCACATCATTAAGAAGTGCCCCATGGATCCCTGTCTAAACTACATGTCGACTAGCTGCCCCTAACTCCCTGGATGAAAACCCCAAGGCTGAGGAGGCTGACATTCCCCTGCACAAAGGTAAATGATGGCACAGAGGATGGTGGTCCAGAGTCCCCTCAGTGGTCTTGCGGGAGAAGACAGAGAAGGAGAATGATGATAGATTGCATGGAGAGTAGACTGAGTGGATGGATCAGGCCTCTCCTACCCAAAGAGCACCATCTGCTGTCAGCTCGGGCAACTCATTCAGTTGTGCTGACGTGCATGTAAAGAAGCATTCTGAGAACACATCAGACTGCCGTCAAGCGCACCAATAATGTGGAGAATATGAAAGAGAGCGGAAGAGAGGGGAGGGGGTGGATGAGGAGGAGGAGGAGGAGGAGGAGTACATTGGGGAAAGAAGCAGGTGGGGTACTGGATGCACCATCTCTTTAATCTTGACAAACATATTAGAATTATTCCAAACAAACAACTTCTTTGTTATTTTAAATAATAAATGGCTTTTTTTTGTTGTTTTCTGATCATGTTTTGCTGTATTGTAGTATGTTGAGTCAGGTTCCTTTTTTACCAAAGCAATTACAGAGAAAGAAAACAAATAAATATAGCAAGGTAGAGAGATATCTGTGTAGCAACTGACATTCTTTAAAATGAAAACAAAAAGAAGTTGTTATAATGATTATAAAGGCACTATAACATTAATATCCAGAGGTTTTCAGTCAGAGCTCTTGATTTCTCCCAGAGTGTAAAAGAGTGGTCTGTACACATCTTTCCCAAGCAGTACGTCCTCGCCTTACACTGGCAATATTTCAGCCGTTGAGTCCCATGTGTACTACTAGAGTGAAATAACAGAATAGCTAAGGGGCGAGAAGCCAGTCTAGTGCTGGTATCAAATGACCGTGTCTGGCCCTCTTAAAACAATGAGCTGTTTATGGTCAATTTTAGCAGGCTTAAGTACTTCTGACTGCTGCCTTCTCCTGAAACCCCATACTGCTTGGAGCATCAGAGAGAAAAGAACAGCACAAGATAGACAAGTGTCATGGCAAAGGCACACAGATGTACATTCTCCCTGTCCAATGTGGCCCACTTGGCACACAAACACATAAAAGCACATTGCTGTCAGTTGGGCTCTTTTTTTATTGTTGGAAATAACTACAGGGTGAAACTACAATACCGACCCCTCCATTTCTCACAGCTCTCCCTTTCAAAAAAAACATAATACACCCAAACATTGACAGACCTGTGTTTTTTGTGTGTTTTTTTTAACAAATCTTAAATCTCCTAGACGGGCCGCAATTACATATTTATGGTATAAGGTATGGGGTATGGATCAAAGTCAGGGTCCTGTCATCTCAGATTTCATCTTAGGTGTCCAGAGGAGCCTAATTGTCAATAAGGAGCAGCTATATTGACACCTGTGACACTGTGCTGTTTTGACTCGTAGCCTCTCCCACAAGCCCACTGGAGAGGTGCTGTGGGAGAGAAACCACGACTGTCTCCAGGAGTGACTGGACATGCCAATACTAAAAAGGTCGCGATTTATGAAAGGGCATGACATCAAAGCACTGATCAATGACTTCAGCGGGCTTTACATATAGCATTGAGATTGATTCTATAGGTGATATTGTTACTGGACATCTGCAGAGGTGCTGGATGTGTCAAAAAGGTATGCATGCTCAAAGGGTGTCCAGTTCAAAAAAGGATTTCTATAGGATTTGTGTCCATCAAAACTTGGTGGTTGGACAGGGATAGGAGACCCCATTGACCCCACAGGATGGTGCGCCATGTCAATGTAGGACAGGTTTAAAGTGCAGACTCCAGGGGGAAGATTATATTATGTTGAATAGCCTCCTTGATGGTCAGCAGCAATCAAACAGCCTTTCTGAGCCAAGACCATCTTATTATGGACAGCTGGACGACGGCGTAGGGTTGTGCGAGATGAAAATGGATGGAAGTATGGGATTGTGATGAGATGATCCAGACAGATCTGCCCAAGGGGCGGTGGAGTACATTAGTGTACATCAATGCCAGAGGAGGAGAGCTTATACTGCAGGCCCAGAGTGTTATGTACATATGAACACTCTCCTGAGCCTGAGAATGACTTAAGAAGCCTGGGATCAGTTCCAAGAAGAAAGAAACACATCACTTCCATAATATATTGAGAATATAAATAATATCAAAAAGTAAGTAGCTGTGTGTCTTATGCATTATGGATGTTTCACAGCTTGACCTGGATAACAAATGCAAAAAGGCTGTTCACAGATTTCTTCTCCTTATTCTTTTCTTGAATGTCAATTATATGGACTTCTGGAAGAGGAATTCACCGCCAAAACAAAAGACAACACACACACTCAGACATGTGCACACATACAAATGCACACTTTTGGGTGCGCGCACACACACACACACACACACGTACTGTATATGCCAACACACATACAATATGCACATGCAGGTGCACACACTGCACATCCACACACTAACACTACTACCACCCCTCTTGTGATCTGGGGATGTAGTTAGACCAGTGTCACTGTCTTTACAAAAACAGTGACAGAAACACTAAAATAATGTCTGGGATGGCCAGGAAGACTCCAGGGCATCATGAAAAAATAATAATGCTCCGAAGGCAAGCATTCCTTTGTACTGTGTTGTATTTGTCGATGCTGGCAGAAGCGCACCGACGGGGGTGCAGGGGGTCAAGTAAGCAAACAAATAAATAACAAAGATTGTGAAAAGTGCAAGCTGTTGTTAAGTGTTGTGACATACTAGTGTCCAGTCTGTTGGGTCTGTCCTTCTCTCATTCAGGGTTCACCTCGTTTCTCACAAATTCAGAATAGAAATTCAGATTTACTTATCTTACTTTAATGTTTTGACATCATTGGTTGTATGAATTATAAGATGTATTTATTTTTGTATTTATTTTAAAAGTAAGACGATACATTTGATCACCTCGACAGCTAACACTCTCACCCATCAGCAAGATAGGAAATCTTTCATTTTTGATAAATTACGCTGTGATTATAAATAAATAAACAAGACTGATGATGTGGAATAAATCCAATTTACCATGCAGAAGATAATCAATACATTAACCTGGAATCCCATGCTAAAGCACCTTTAGTCGACAGTACAGTATGTGCTTGTTGGCTTTAATTGCAACACTGTTGGATGAAGGAGCCGTGGGCAGACAATTGATAGTAGCCATTAGCAAATGATTAGGTGGACAGAGATGAACTATACTCTATTGATTTGGCCGGCTTACATTTCCGGCTTTTGCAGGGAAATAAATAAATTCACCTCCAAATCTATAATGCATGACTTTATATTCATAATTTCCAGGAGAGGATCCCCGGCTCCCTGCTTTCCATCGTGTACAGAGAGAGGCTGGCAGCTCGCTGAAGTCAGACGTCCACGGTGTCTGTTTTGTGCCAAATCATAGCTGTTTATTCAACCAAACACAGCATTATAAAAATGTATTGCTGTGAAGATTTATAATGAGACTGAGATCCTGAAGTGAAACTGCAGGCCTCCCTTCATACTGCATTTGAGACATGGCGAAGCCTGCGTCATATCAAAGCAGTTCTTTATCATTTCCAATTATTGAGAAATATTGTCACTTGAGCCATCTGACCCACCAAGTCTAATTTGTTTACTTCAAGTGCCTTGGAAAGTCTCTTTAATGTTGGAAATTAGATCCATTCCCTGTGGGTTGTCTATTGCCCTGAAAATAAATGACAGACTACACAGGAGAAGTCCAAACTTCCCAACAATAATAGACAGAATACTCTTTTCTTCTCATGGGCAGTTTAGATATGTAGTCTCTCACCACAGCTGTTTTTTATTTTTTTTATTTTTTCTACCACATGGGGTCTCCGTCAAAATGGGAGTGGTCCACTGAAAAGTGCAATGTCAGATGTTGAAGGTGACTGAAGTACTATGCTTGTGTGTTCACCTTCAGATTTCCAAACTCACCAGTGAGCTGGGCTTGGTTGTTTGTCCATGTTCTAGCACACATGGGTAGGCAGTAATCAAATAGAGGGGAACTGGGCATATGGTGTCCTCAAACCTAATTTGTCTGCTTGCAGCTCTGACCCCCTGACCTTTGACATTCCAACCCGGCTGGTGAGGTTTCCAAATCATTTATTTACTTTATCAGACATAAGCCAGACAAGGGGATTTCAGCCATACGGCAAGAATTTCAGGAACTCAAAACACAAATACAATCGAGATTAAAATGTAAACAGCTAAGGCCCTCCCACAGATGACCTAGCAATAACAGTCTAGCCCTTTTGACTAATCAGTATTGATCCCGCAAAAAAATCCTCACCTCATCCTTAGTAACTTTGTTGCTTCCCATTCAGCATGATCAATTAAATCAATTATCTAGACAATAACTTGGGGTTACAGCTATTGATCGTCAATAAGTATTCAGCTGCAGAGAAGTCCTAGCCTGTAGAGGCTAACATACATATCAATACCTGAGTCATTGCTCCTGCATGTTCACAAAAAATCTGTTCTGTTCACCAAATGACATTAATGGAGGATCATTCTGGGGTCAGGGGTGACAAGGAGAGGGCAGAACCTGAGAGAGCACTTATTACAGCCCTTAATGACAATAGCAGAAAGCAGTGGGCTAGTCTCTCTTTCTCCCTCTCTCTCGCTCTGTCTTTATAGCTTTGCCTTTGCTAGTTTCTAACCATGTCTCCAGGGGATTATGCAACGGTGGCGTGCCACATATCTTTTTCCAGGGCTATACTTGTGTAGCTCCACTTGCTCTTTACACAAACTCTCAAGGCACACCCAACATTAAAAACTAGTTTTTGGAGTTAACAGTGCCTCTGTACAAGCAATTCATCTCCTACCCTCTTGTTCTCTTGTAACCTCATCACAGCATGCGCTCTGTGCTCACTGCGCTCATACTGCTTCTTAAACAGTCAGTACCCACATGTGCTGCTCAACTGCTGCTGGGCTGAAACCCCCTCCTCTGCCTTCAACCCCATCCTAAAATAGAGCCATTGCTGGCCTGGGCCTCCAAACGTTTGGCTGTTTCCTTCCTCCCATCTTCTCTACGCCTGTTAGAGGGCTACAGCTGCTCTCTTGCTGCCCACAGTTTCCATTGCTCATCAATGTTTAACTCTCAGACCCCTTCTGGAGTCCATTACCCAGGCTAACTTCCCCAGATTTATCACCGCTATGACCCGCAGCAGCAAAAGCAGCATGAATACACTGAATGCTGAATGGGCTGTTCTGACTGTATACACTCAAAAGCCCAATTCTGTTGGGAGTGTCAGAGCCCGGGACTAGAGATGAGGCCTTTGTTTATTATGGTTATATTTCATGGAGACATTCTGTACAGTCTGCCTGCGATGTCTAGGCAGTGTTGAGTGTGTATGGTGCAGACGTCTTGAAAAACAATGAGTGTGCAGTATTGGAGCACTGCAGCGAAGATGTCTTTGATTGAGTCTGTGCTCCAAGTGAGTGGATGATGGGATCACTGCCATTCCTTTCTTTCAAGTCCATCCATGGTTAAGTCATTTCCATCTACAGTTAAAAGCTGCACTGTTTGAAACTCTCAACAATCACTGATGGAAAGAAAATATGTTCCCAGCATAACCCCAATCTCACCCCACTCCAGTCAAACCTTCCCAGAGAGTACTATAGTTTCAGTCACATCCTTCTAAGGGTAGTCAAATGATAGGAATTCAAATCATATTTTCATGGCTATGATCTCCTCAGCAGTTTTTAGTATCTTGTGTTGGCCTGAGTTTTAGTATTCCTGGCACAAAGAGGAATCTATCCGCTATAAGTAATGCATACTGGATGAGCTGCTGCTGATGGTCAATAGATATGCCACCCCGACCCAGACTGTTGCCTCTGTTTGTTTCCATTACAAGGTAATTCTTATCATGCATAATGCATTTCTAAAATCACTCTGTCGTTAATTCATCACAGAGTGAAAGAGAGAGAAATAGTGAGGAAAGAAAGCGAGCGAGCGAGAGAGAGAGAGAGAGAGAGAGAGAGAAAGTGAGGCAGACAGAAAGAGGTTCACACCATGCAGCTAGATTATGCATTCTTAAAAAAGCTTATGGGAGAGACAAAGAGTCTTGAGACGCAAAGCTACGGTATTTTTGTTTCACATGATAGGCTTATTAATCACAGTAATGAATCATGAGATGGTTTGCAGAACAGTGGAATCAGAGGTAAACAAACGCAGAAGATAAGGCCCTTTTTACTCTGAAGGGACTCTGAAGGCAAGCGAGGGAGAGACAGAAAGAGGAGAAGAAACCCGTGTAGGAACCGGGGTGACTTCATGTCACATACTGAAAATCCTGCCTTTCAATTTACATCTCATTGTTTGCTCCATCTTTATCGCCTTGTTTGCTTGTTTGTTTGTTTGTTCACTTATTCATTTGATGACTTGCTTTATAATATGGTAAAAAGCTAGTTGCGCAACTAAGTAATTACACCGTAATTGATGAGCTAATAGACATGTAAATTATGCAGTGGTGTGTCGGCAGCAGAGGAGAAAGAGTGGAGTGTGGTGTATAATTGCAAACTCCAGCTGCCATGCTCCCGTACAGGAGTCATAAATTAAGCAAAGAAAATGTGAATAAATAAGATTGGAACATTGTTGCTCTGCGCCTGTGGCAAGGATTTTCCGCTATATGCTCTGGTGTCTTTTGCTATTGAACCGCCTACCTTTATAAGGTACAGTACTGTATTGTCCAGTGTACCTTAGTTGATAAAGCATGTGGCTGTCATGGGTTAGAAGTTCAATTCCCAGTAGGGTCACAAAAATGCACTCACATTACTGTATGTTCCTTTGGGTGAAGCCATCTGCAGACAGCATGTATTTTACTGCTTTACCTACTGCACAAGCATGGTGTTTAGATCTGCTTTCCAATAGTTTTTGAGCACATAGTGTGTCTGTGCCTGGACTGCATCTCCGTGGTAATTTAAACACTATTGGTAGCTGTCTTCATATTATACCATTAAATTCTGGATTTGCCTTATAGTTCAGGACCAGCTTGTTTAAGGACGACACACAATATTGTAAGCATTTCATCTAAACATTGTAAAAAAGCAATAACTCAAATAAAAAGACTTTGTTTTAGTAGCTTTGAAGTTTTATCATTTTTTCACAGGAAGAGGGACAAAAACTTATTCAGGTTTACTCAAATGGAGTTACACACGCAATAAGCTGCCACCAAGCACACCAGTAACTAAAGTTTGTTTACAATGAGAACACATTTTCAACCCTGCTCCCAAAAGAAAGCCAGCAGTTGTCTGTAAAGACGTATTCACAACATTTAAAGCACAGACTCACTGGTGGCACTGAAAGGAGAGGCACCACAATAACCCTGGCATAAGTGGAGTCATTGGTACAGGCTGACAGCTTGTAGAGCCCACATGCTATCTTCTGCTGCTCGTACTGTCCCAGTCCTCTTCTGTTCTCCTGTAGGTAATTACGGTGGTTAATCTTCTGGTTCTCCCCTGTCTCCTGCCCACTCTCTGCCTTCCTTATTAGCCCTCCCTTGCCCACCTGAGATTTTTGTCTTCTTCCTCTGCAATTTTTCCCCTCGTAGCGGCAGAGTAGTCCAATCAGAGTTGCCATTGTTTATTGTGATAAGTTGGGATAATGAACAAATGACCTGCCACCTGGAGCACTTAGAGCCTGGTGTTAAACTCGGGTTATAAAAACCTCTTCCAGCTCTATTGATTTACTGGCAACATTTGATTGTACCCCTGGGGCAGGGGGCCTGCAAGGCTGCACAGAGCTCTTACTGTTTTACAGTCCTTATTACACCAAACAAATAAATCTCCTGACCATTAATTCACTGCCTGTGCCCTCACTCTCCAGACTGATAGGCCAAAAAGCAGAGCAGATTCAGGCTGCTTGGCTGGCCAAGCCAGATAATTAGCTAGTTAGAGCCATTGTTTCTTTCCATTTGCCCCATTCCATATTGGATTAGTAGACCACAGACAACTTTTGAGTGTTCTCGGAAGATTTTATGATCGCTCGGGACAAATGCATGAGGAAATGATTTGAGTTGGGCTATCCTGTTTTTTTGTAAGCGACGGTCATTATTTCAATATCCTGTGAGGCTGTTTTACGATGCCCCCGCGGTGCTTTCTGGCTGTGTCTCCTCTATTTACGGAACTGGGACATGGCACCTCGTAGTTAACAACAGCCAACCTGAGGGATGGCGAGGGGGAGTCAGACCGGTCTGACTTTTACAACGGAAGGCAACTGTAAACACTCAGAGAGCCTGACAAATGGTACTGAGAACAGTGAGGCACCGGTCCCTGACCAAAGCTTAAATCATGTATACATTCGTCCCAGATGGTAATTTGAGAATGAGGCAATCCCCTTGTAAAATGTTAATAAAGGGCCTGTCCAATGAAACCTGCTCCAGCAATTGATGATTCTATCAATGGTGTTGGAGTAAACCAGTTGACGAGGATGTTGCCTCATTTGCTCCGAAAAACGATAAGATGTAACCTATAATCCTATAATGCTATTATAAAATGGTAATTATTCATGGGTCACGAATGTGCATGCACACTCAAACAAAGATAGACATGCAGACACACGCATACGCACACACACACACACACACAGGTTATATATACATTCAGCCCTATCCCACTCCCTCTGGACCCCAATATTTCATTATACAGTGCTGTGCCAGAGTGATGAACAAACTGCCTCCAACACCAGAAGATGAAAGATTCACTGATTAGTTCTTGCCAACATGTTTACTATGGTTTGAATCACTACCATACCCCTTGATTGTAGACTTATGTAATGTAGGTTCAAGTACGTTTTCCATCCAGCCCACTGGTTTCCCTGTGGATACCAACGTATAATTGTCTGCATATGTGTAGCATGCACACATAATGTAGCTTCAGTTACACATAAAATATGAATACACACACACACACACACACACACACACACGTACTAGTAGTTGCGAATCTTCAGAGAGTGATGTCACCTTCAAAAGAAAGACTGAAAGCTGCCAAAACCATGCTAACCTCAATGACTGGCTTAGATTAAACAGCTTGGCTAGCACACGCAATCACACGTGCACAAACACACTCACACACACACACACACACACACACATCCACAAACACACACAGCATGCATGCCTGTGATGTAGCCCTGATCTCAGAAGTCTCCATTCAATTTTGATGTCTTCATCATCCAGGCAGGGACCCTGGCGGCGGAGAGAGATGCCGATTTATCGTGCAGGACTTCCTGGCCACAGCATGGGGATCTTTCATGGGGGGGATGGAGCTTTGAACATCTCAGGTCTGTTGGATCTACAGAAGATGTGTGTGCCTGGGAGGCATAGAAGATGTTGGTTCACAGATACAGCACCTGTGCTCTGACTCAAAGTGAAGGCTGCATCTTTTTCCCCCTTGGCTAAACATGGCCTGTAAATGCTCATACCCATACATAAGAGTAGTTATCATTTAATGTTCAAGGAAGACAATTTTTAGACTGCAGTGACGACATTTCAGAGACTCAGACCAGATCAAAGGTGTGTCTTGCTCTGTACTGCACACCATCTGGGAGTGCAGCCATTATGATGTGCTTAGTCAGGCCACACTCGTCACCAGGATAAAAGACAAGACCACCAGACACTAACCAGCTAATCTGGGGAATCTTCTGTTAATCTGACAGGCCTTGTTGAATAATGGATATGTACATTATCACAGGGGGAGGTGTCACGGGGGACGTTGTGGATCACTTTCCATGTAGTAGGTGGACATGACATATCTGTTATCAGCATGATTCCTAATGAGTTAATTCACAGGTGAGAGTACATTTAGAGGTGTGTGTGTGTGTGTGTGTGTGTGTGCTATTAAAGTGGCTCTGAATCTGCCAACCTATCTAAAACAACATGACCGACGGATGAAAGATGAAAACATACACGCTACCACATAGTCAGCTGTGATGTGAGCCGATGACTATTCCCTAGTCAGTGACTAACTGTTTTTCTGACACTGATTTAAATTGAAGACACATTCAGACCCACTCTTTTATTGATCATTGTGGATTATTTCACAATCCAGTATACAAACACACAGTCCCAGTTTCGACTGATAGCTTTTTGTAAAGTTCACAGTGAATACCCAACAACAAGGTGTCTACATCCAGAACCCCACCTTGATACAGTTCTCCCTGATGCTCCTTACCCCCGTTGGCCCCTATTTCCTTCCATCTCCTACTGGGAGAGGGGCCCGGCTCTACCTTTCAACCACAACACGGTAGCTGTCACAGCACACAACACGCACACACATCCCTGAGCATGGTGCAAGAGGCATGTGACATCTGTTCTCTCTCCGGTGGGCTCCTCATGTCCTCGACCTCACCCGCGTCTTCTCTGCACCTGGGAGGGAGGGGGGGTAACTGTATGACAGGGGAACATAGAGAGGGGGGAAAGAAGGGAATTGTGTTGTATGTGTGTGTGTTGTGGGGGTGCAGTCAACCACAACATCAGTCAAGACCACCACCACCCTTCCTCCCACCATCACCTAGTTTTCTCTTCATGACCTTGACCTGAGTGTGGTGGTTTTTTGACAGCATAGGTCCTTGTTGACACTAGCTGATGTGAGTGTGCATAGTGTGTAAGCTACAGTGAGGTTGAAAAATCAAAGCATGGGGTGACACTTATATAACTGCACACTGAGGAAGAGTGCTGCAGGCCAAAGACCTCTATGCTTGAGATAGTCTGATATGTAGTAAAACTGTGATTCAGACTTTTTGGGAAGTGGTAGCCTAGTGGTTAGAGAAGTGGGAGTGTTACCAGCATGTTACTGGTTTAAATCACCAGATCAGCTGAAAACATCTGGACAGGGAACGTAAAGGCGAAGCACTTCCCAACAACTACCATCTAAGTGCCCTTGAGCAATGTGAGTGAAATCCCAACTCAGCAGCCAATAATAGCAGCCTGGTTTTGCAATAGGCAGCTTTCAGGCATTGATGTGTGTAACTGTATGAGTGTATAGCAGGTCATTACTGTAAAAGAGCATAGTGTCTGCTAGGAAAACACCGACTGGCTGAACAGAGGTGAATGGAAATGATAGTCTGCTTTTCTAATCTAATGTACTAAACTAAATTTGATTTTCCTCCTGAATGAGCTAGTGTGTTTTAATCTGGTGTCGTGTATTGTCTTCTGCTCTGTACTGATATGTCGTGTCTCCATGGTGTGAGAACCGTAGGTGCCTGTAGCCGAGCCCGTGTCTGTTTAGCACATTGACTCAACAGGGTCATGGGTTGGTTGGCTCAGGCTCAGCCCCCTAACAGCCTTTTGAAATCATTAAGTAATGAAGTGGGTGCCAATCAAATATAAATGCATCCACAAGCCAGGATCCTTTTATGTTTCAAACCATAAATACTCTTGGATTTCTCTCAGAGTGAAATATATCAAAGCTGCTTCAAACATCTGTTATCCTCCCCCCAAAAAAGTGCAGGAAGAGTGTGGGCCAATCACCCTAGCTGTGCACCAAACTGTTTCATAATCCATGAGGTACAAGGCAGTTATGTTTACTTGTTCCTTAATCTGTTAATTGATTTGTTAATTGATCGTTTAATCTGTCAAAGGTCCTGGCCTACAGCCATTGTGATGAACTGTAATTGTTTTTTTGCACTTAAAAACAGACAAACACAAGCCTGCAGAAACACACAAACACCTGCCCCAAAAACATACAGTGAGATAACCAAACCCCCAGATGCAAGCCTCTTGATACTTGCTGCTTATTGTGAGCACAGCCACCGCTGACCTTGGCTCACATATCCACATAGCAGGCTCCTTCCCTAACCCTCTCCATCCATCTTGCTCTCTCTAGAGTGGCCCCTGGCCTGCAGTTTATTGGGGGGCCTGGAGCCAGCTTCCCATCCTAGACAGGCCCTAATCTGGGAGGCAAATGATAAGGCTGAGGTTTACAGGCGGGGCTTTGCACACTCACCAAAATTTGCATTTAAAGGCCCTCAAGTAATCTTTAGGCTTATTTAAATCTCAGCAAGACACTAGCAGGAGAGATGGAGGGGGGAAATTCTGCAGATCCACCTCCAGTGCTTCTTTCCCATGGTAGACCAAATCCCTACCATAAATGAGCGAGGATGAGGATTGCCTTGCCGTTCTCACAGCAGCCTGTCTCTGTATTATCAATGGAATTTAATTGACTGAGAATTATTTTTGCTCTCCACATCCAAATAAAACCGTTGCCTGGGACAAAAGCTTTAACCATCACTGTAAAGCGGTTTGTGTTTTTTTTTTGCCAAAAAAAGGCTATTGACATATTGTAGTCCAAGAATGGTGATCAGAGAGTTTTTTCTACATGCGGAGGTTTGATTATGTATTTTTACACATGCTCTATTTTTTTGTGATTATATAAAAAGTGAAAGAAACATTTGCATGTGCTATAAAACCCCACAAGGGGATTACTGCCTTTGTAACGACCTTAGTTAAACACATTATTGTCACACAGGTCCTTTCTTGTTCATATTATTTTTAAAACCCCCAAACTCAGTATTTTTCTTCTTTTTCAGTTATGTTTTTCTTTTTGTATTTGATTCAATTATTTATTCTATAAAAAGCCAAAAATGGAAAACAAAATAATGAAAACAGTTGCTGGCACACAGTTAGACTATATTGTGTCCCAGTTGCTGTTTCAGTGTATGCACCAGCTGCTCCAGTATAGTTGTTATTGCTGTCAGCATATTCACTAGTTCACTGGCATCAGGTCCTGCAGTATGTATACCATAACAGCACAATGCTTCTGCTCAGCCGATTCGTGTCAGCATCAGGGGGTTATTTCTAATGTGGGACTGTATGGTGCATCCTACACATCCAGAAGGGATTTGAAAGATTAATCCTCACCTTTCCGATTGAATGTATGTAATTTGGTTTGACAAACACCAGCCCTACAGGGACGTTTTCTTCATTAATACTTGACAACATGCCTTGCGTCCCAGGCCTGAGGAGATGTAGCGCTGTGACGGACTAGAGCATTAAAGTGACCCAGATTCAATCTTTCTTTCTTTTACTTCCATGCTTTTAACACTGAGTGTAGCACCTGTGATACAATATTCAGTTGTGAGCGCTACAAAGACGGCGTGTGAACAGCCATTACAACAGGCCACACAGACGAGACGGGATCTGATGAGCCTCTCAGACTACACTGAAATATTCAGAGGTGGCCAGAGGTGTGGCCAGAAATATTTTTTGAGGAAATAACAGAAATCTGTGTGACACCCTTATGCACAATATTGGCATGTGTAGAGTATGGAATGAGTCTGGCTGTGTGCTTAGCCGATTTCAGGTGAGTTCAATAATGTTTTAGAGCTTCAAGTCAAGAATCAGCAACGTTTATTGTTCACTGAAGATATTTCCACACTGGAGATGGTGATTTTACTCTTACTTAAAAGGGACATTGACAAACAAAACACTTATGTAACAAAAATATATGGTGTGAGCTACATTACTATGCCATTACAAAGTAACAATATGGCACAACATTGTGATTTCAAAAATGACAGGATTTTAGCCAGTCACTATAAATTCATAAATGTGGCAAGGACTTTCTAGGCTGTTAAGTTCTTCGCTCCACCACCGAACAAAATAAAGAAAAATACTCAGGAGGGAAATGACATTTGTAAATAACATGCACAGTATATATTATTTACCGACAATAAGATTGGTAGATGACATTACAGTATGTGGAAGGGATAAACCTGATATCATATCTAATATTCTGCCTTTCTCTTTAGCATAACCCTCTTCACAGCCCGCAGACAGGTCAAATAAAACTCATGCATATAAAAGCCATTGCCCTGGGCAAAGATTTAACCAGCCCCGATGAGTCTCAGGGCTCAATGTGGTGAACAAAAAAAACACCCCTAGCTTGCTGCCAATCTGGCTCTGAGAAATATGAGGACACAAGAAAAGAGATCTGGACAGGAGCTCCCTCCATCTCCTGAACGAACCCCTGGCTTGGCTTCCCAGTCACACTATAGAGACCCTGCTCACTCTTCCATACCACAGCCACTTCCTACCGGCTCTAAACAATGCAGACTCCATTTGGGCTGCCGTAATGGCTGACTGCTTGACATAACCCTTGTCAGTGAGAGCTGAGATAGGTGACACTTGACAGATGTGTAATTGCTGGAAGAGCTCACTGACAGGTGGATGAGCTTAAAGACACCTGATATGCTTCTGAGCCTGTTGACGGAGGGGATTACACCTTTAAGTAGCAGTCAGTTTCTTCAGTGTCTTGTTTTTTTCTGTGTACTTCAAAAAAAAAAAAATTTCCAAAGAAAACTTTGAGAAATGTATTCAAAGTGAAATTGGTTTGATTTGTTTGAGCCAAGACTGAAAGAGAGAAAGGTTAAGTCTCCCGTAATAACCCCTATTTAATACATCCAGATATATATTGCTTGTGAGGTCTTGTATGCTTTCGACATCATCCAACCAGGCTTGTAAAGCCTGCGCCGAGCCATGATAGCTTTCCTTCCCAGGTCAGCCCAGGTGATATGGTACCAGAAGCCAGAGATAGCACCCCACCCCTATAAAAGACAGGAAGTGAGATAAACATTCACTCCTTGATTAGGAGCCAGGGTGTGGGCCGCCATGTGGGAGGTGGTGCAATCATAAGGGTGGAACAGCAAGATGTGCATGGGGAGGTGTGTGGAGGGGCGGGGGGGTGTTTTATGTGTGGGACTGTAATGCAAATCAATGATCTCCTTCAGTGCAGAGCAGAACAGCACAATGCCTGCACACCTGTCCATCATTCAACATCTCCTGTTCCACCTCTTGAAGCTCAGTGAAAAAAAAAAATCGCTTTAGCTCACAGTCAAGGGGTTGAAAGGAGGCGAGGGGAGGGAAGGAGGTGTGCTTAGAGGCCCAGACATTCACTTTTCTTTTTCCTTGCCGACAAGACCATGTTATTAGAACTGCAGTTACTAAATTGGGAGGAGGGAGAGCTATGCTTTTGGATGTGACCTCAATTGCACAGGCACACTATCTCAACCCAAGTCTCATTTCACAGAAAAAGAAGGGGAGAGAGAAAAGAGAAATTGACAATGTATTTGTATCATCATGCATAGACACCCTATAGAGATCCAGAGATGATATAGGAGGGCTGTGGCTCTAGCTGCACCCTAGAAGCTCAGCTCAGTTCATTGGGGGTATTTTCACTTATAATTGGGGTAGCTTTCATCTTGCCTGCCAAAAGGCATAACAGCAAAGAAGAGTACCAAGAGGGAGCTATCACTTCCCCTATTTCCTGGCCCCAGACAAAGGCATCCAGGCAGGCAGCCTGCTGAAGATGATGTATTTCTGATCAAAGAGCCTGGAGTTGTCAGCAGCCTGGGCTAGCACAGCAACCTGATTGCTCCTGGATAGATTTGTCCCTTTGATCAGAGCAGACTCTGACTGCAGGCACTGTTTATGCAAAGAAAAGACGGCAGAGAGAAATCTACCCAGCGTAATGTGGAACCAGGCATTGGACTGGGGGAAGGACTTTTGCTTAAGGATATATTGGCTCACACAATAACACAGGATGATATCTCTTATAATTACAGCTAATGAGATAACATTTTCTGCTACTTGTTGCTGTGATGCTTTTGCGCTAACAGCAAAATATTTTACTTGTATATTACCCTTGATAAGAGGATAAAATTCTGTGTCTAATTACAAGCAGACACATCAGATATAAGAGTGAGATAATGTAATGCACTTGAACAACTGGTATTTTTACAAAGTGATCCGTTAGTTACACTATTCAAACAGCTTGCACATAATGCAAATAACCAGTGGCGATGAATTGTAACATGAATGTATTTGGACTTTAAAAGGCACTTAATTTTGTCATAATATATTGATATAAATTCTCCTGGCTAGGGTTAAGACTAGCGATATAAGTGTATTTGTGCTGGGAAATATTAATGTCCTTGCTCTGTAGGAGAGCGTCTACAAATCCCACAGCGACCTTGGTCATGTTTTGTCTGAATTGAATAGAGCAGTCCATGCAGCTGTCTTACACCAAGGTACATGGGTTCAAACACTAAAATGTCAAGCACACTTGACTTTAAAAGGCCCACGGACAGTTATGGCGGGGTGTGATACCCAACATGGACCGTTTCAGCTACAAACCATCAGAGAATTGTGTGCATGCTGTAGACACTGAACTCTGTATAGGCTAGACTAGCATAAATTTGGGTGTAAAATTAGTAGTTGGAAAAATAAAAAATGAATCTGTTTACATCCTTTTGAACGCGTCTTGACAATATCTACATAAATACATATTAAATTCCCTGCTGTGTCTGAATATACATTTCTGGAAAGACAGAAAAGTAAAGAGGAATAGTGAAAATAACATTTAGTTTGTTTTCTTTTTCCTCTTTCTGCATGTTGGATAAGTTCAGGCCATATCTTTCAAAGGACATCAGACTTTTCTGCTTTTCTGTCTTTTCTGTCATGTTAGAGATTAAAAAGGTTCAGCTCAGCACGTCTCCCGCTGAGAGACGTCAAAGGCAAGGTTAATTCATGGATGCAAAACACCTTATCTCAGTTTTTATATTTATTCTATTCATTTTTCTTTATTTTCATCTATTGGTGACAGGTGCTATTTAAACAGGTTTAAGGCACACACACACACACACACACACACACACTCTAAGTCAATGGAAACAGGGTTATGTAAGCTGTGATTAACATATCTGACGGCTGCATTTGGGTCAAACAGTGATGGGTAATTCAGGTCATTTCTGACAGCTGATGAAAACAGAAATCATCATGGCGGGCGGTGGGCGTAATTATGTATTTATGAGTGGAAGAGGACCTTGGGGGTAGCAAGCAGAAGAGATGAGCGCATACAGAGGAGCGTCTCTGAGTGCTGCGTACCTTGCCTTGCTACTGTAATGACAGCTCATTTCCCTGTGTGGGTGTTTTTCTCAGCTCGGCGCCAAGCTTTTGTTAGTCCCACCAGCTTACTGTACCTGCCAGCCAAGCCTTTTATGGACAGTACAGGAGGGTAAAGTGTTGTATTATTAAGAGATGAATGCTCTGCCGAGACCCCAGCCAGGGAAAAAGAAAACATGTAGGACTTACCCAAAGGGCTGCTCCGTGGCAGCTTGTGTGTGTTCTGAGCGACACTGCCGGGGTTTAGGCAGATTTAAAGATGCATTTGATGATGAGTTATGCAGGGCATAAACACATCTACCTCCTGTCCTGTATGGATCTGGTTCTTTCTGCAGTAACGTCTTGTTCCCAAACACCAGTTGAGAGCTTGTTCCCTGTGTCTTATCGTACACAATACCATATATGGTCATTTATGAAAGTAATTCACTTGATTTTGTCTTTTATTTATTCTGACATGGAACAAATCATATTGCATCTATTGCAGCTGGATAGAAACGCAGCAGTGTGTGTTCTGTGAGCTGCACGCTCAGCAAGCTACATACATCTATTAGAATAAATAAATAATAATAAATAAAACATGAATATTGTATTTTAATTGCAGAACATTGTCGTGTATACTGAATGTGATATTTGTATCCCAGAATCCTCAACTTGTGTCATGTCACTCCAGTCTACAGTTCAGTGGGCCCCATATACAATAGACAGGGAACTGAAAAGGATGCAAATAACCCCAGAGCTAAATCAAAACCATCTTCAAATCAAACCCCCAGCAACGCTCTCTCCTTTCTCTGTCGCTCTCCTGTGACATTTGTGATATGGGGAACACTTCCAATCTATAGCTGTCTACTCCATTGGCCATGTAAAGTTTAATGAGCACCTTTTGTGGAGTCATATGAATAATGTATACATTACGCTGCCTTAAAGTACCCATGGTGCATCTGTCTCCTGGATGGACAGAAGCCACGTGAAGGACCACTGAAAATTAAAAAGCCTGAGGGAAGAGAAGGGGAGAGATAGAAGAGGCGAAAAGTTGAAGGCAGTCACCTTAATGTGAATGTGTCAGTGTGCCACTTCCAATGCAGAAATAGAAATCATCAGCACAAGCGCAGAGCACGCAACCCCCCCCCCCATTTCCCCCTGTCTGTTGGGTTGCTCATCTGTCTCAACACAAGTCTTCACATAAGGAACTGAACATGCAGTGACATGGAAAGGAAAAAGAATGATTTCTTTGGAAATTCTGGAGCGCAGCAGGTGACGGGAGGAAAAGACAAGTCAGTATAAAGCAGACAATCCTGTTCCTGCACTCCTGCGGTTAGCATTGATCTCTGATGTAAAAGGAAATGGAGCACTGTGCTGTAGATGACAAGCTCACCATTGTAAGGGAAATGTGTTAAAAAGACACTCAATAGTGCACTTTGAGGACAACACATGAGAAGTGCAGTGGAAAGTATGTACTTTAAAGGTTACGGTAAATAAGGCAAGACAATAATATATTGCTCATGCACATTTGAAATAAATTCAAAACGAATGGTTTGATTTTAAGAGTCACTGGTATAAAATGAAATGACTCTATTCAATAGACGGCTGAAAGCAGGTTAATTGTTACAGGCAATTCATTTTTCATCAATTCATATCGTCTAAGACCCCTATTGAAAGACAAGCACCCAAGCCTTTAACCTCTTT
>CABFOQ010021661.1:27938-59375 GCA_900660455.1 Gephyroberyx darwinii | reverse complement strand
GTTTATAACTTACAGTATTCATTTGTCTGTGTTAAATTGTGATAATGTGGGAGATCTATGCATGCATAGTCTCCCACATTATCACAATTTAACACAGACAAATGAATACTGTAAGTTATAAACACTCCATTTTAATTTGCTCATCAGCAGTTTGTGCACATCAATACTGATAGATGTGGTTAGACCATGCATGCAGTACTTCCCTCTGCCTTCTGAAATAACAAAAGCGATTATTTGTCTTTTGTACAGCCTTCCGTGAAATGAAATGCATGTTGTAAAGCAGATGTGCTTAAAATGGGTTTTGTAAATACACATTGGTGTTTTTGCGCTTGCTCTATCAGAACATTTTAAATTACAGGAATAGCAAACCACTAAGTTTTACAAGTTAATCATAGTTCTGAAGGGTGCCTAATTTAATTTCATGCTAAGCCGGTTTATATCCATATTCTGCAAGTTTTAATACATTTTTTTCCTCAAACCCATCTCACTTATCTAGAGGCATGCAAAGCCCCAGCCTATGCTCATAACTCTGCTTCAGGGAAAGGCTGAGGCATTGCGATGGTTTCAGTATCCAAGTGTATTGTAATATTTTTAATCCATGTCAGTGCTAATGGAAAGCATAGGTAAAGGCCTCTAATGGTTAAAAATGAGTATAAGTAACACATGACCAATGTTCTGCGTTTCCTCTGCATCTTTGCATCAGATATTCTGTTACTGAAAGTGTGGTAGTGATTGTTGTTGCTGTGTGTATCTTCAGAAGCAATTCTCAAAGCTCGGACTATGCAGACATTTTGAATGTGAGAAGTGACCTAAATGCTCTGGGGCTGTCTTCTTGTCATCAAAGCCTCAGATCATAGATCCTGATTCAACCAAATTGGCTTGTAAAGCATCCGTTAGCTCAGCAATAATTACCATTTCCTAGTCACAATTCAATGTCTCAAGATATTTCTAATGTATATTCTATTAAGATGATGCTCAGATTGCACAGTTTTAGCCATGGTGCATACTGTCTTTCTCAAATTGATGCTGTGGTGACAAAGGTTGCTTTTTTACATTGTAACCCATCTCAGACTTAATGGTTTGAGGGGCAATGCTATACAATGATGCTTGATATTTAACTTTCTGCGGCAGGGTAGTTGAATGCTGAACATTTTTTATGAGTCTTATTTTTAAAAGGCGAATTGCTGCTTCCTTTTGAGATGAAAATTAAGCTTGTATTTTGTCCTTAGGGAGATGCCATATTAATGTTTTGCAAGGTACATTTGGGGATATGAGGTGTGCCTTAAGAATTGCCTGTCCTTTACGTTATGAATCTCAGTCTCACGTAATTTATAATTATTTATTTCAAAACTTTTTAAAACAAACTTAAAAATAACTGGTAGAGCCTTTCTGTTCGTTTTAATTTCGTGCACTTCCTTTAAACATTCGCTGTTTTTTTTTTGGATTTTTTTTTAATACTGTACCACAGTAGTTCTGTACTGTAATAAAAACACAAAATCAGTCGCGCGCTTGTCATCTTTATTATCACCAATAGATGGTGCCCCAGAGCTTCTTAGAGAAAATGCTTTGAATCAATGGGGAGGGGGGGGTTATGTTATGTCCATTTTTTTCTTTACCTAGTCAGAATAGCACAAGGAAATATGAACTTGACATAAATTCGTATGGCAAGACATTTTCGATGCACTCCAGTGCTGGACATATTTGATGCAAGGGCAGGATACCACTGGGTTGGAGACTCCACACAAGTGTGGAGCACTGGGGTGTGAAAATAGCCTACAATTATTTATGATCACCTCTACTGGGGAAGTTTTTCGGCATTCAAAGTTCTGTGGTTTATGGGCCTACAGGCAAAACGAGAGTCCATCGTGTGACAGACTGAACAACAGAGCTAAACGTTTCTAACAAGATGGTAAAGCAATGAGGTGCTCATTATTGTGTAGAAAATGAATTTGCTCTTTTCTCTACTGGCACTCAATGCAGGATCCCCCCTCATCTCTTACTTATGTCCAATAAAAGACTTATTATAATGCACTCTCCCGGTCCTCCGTTCTGATTGGCTCAGTCGCATTTGAAGTCGTTGTAAAATGCCCGATAAACGCGCACCTGTGGTTGGAGAGGATTAAAGTTGATCTAAATATTAACGCGCTAACCTAAAATCCCCACTCATACTGGTATTTAGGTGTCGCTTAGCAACCACGTTGTTTAGATACAATTCGAGAACTATTTTCGCGGGCGGAAAAATAATATTTGAACACATGCGTTCTTTTTTTTTATTACAATAGTGTTACCGCCACGTTATACAATATGCACGAGAGGCCGTGTTTTTACAGTGATTTTGGAACAATTAAATCAAGTCAAGCCCACCAGAATATAAAATGAAATTTCCGGTGACGACTTTCAAAGTAAAACCCCGCATTGATGAACATACATTGCGAAGTGTTTTTGCGAGCAATACTAAGTACAAAAAAGGCAAAAGCGCCTTACTTCCGGTCGTGCTCTGGCTATCTCTGGCTGGCTTGACGCAGCTCTGCTTAAAAAGTGCTTCACCCTCTCTTGCTCTGGCTCCCACAAGTACGCGCACGCACTCACGCCCCCTCCCCTCACACACACACACACACACACACACACACACACACACTCGCACACTCCTTTCTCTTTCCAAAACCCCCTTGTGAAGCAGATTGACAGGCTAGAATGAAAATGAGGCGGACACTCGGTCACGACTTAAGTGCGTACGCGTCCCTTTGAGAAGACCTCTAAACTTGGATCATATCACCATGGGAGCTATCTGGGTCGCAAGGGACTTTTGTTTGTTTTTGCTCTTGTTAAATAGTCGCCAAAGCGCAGCGCTTTCAGAGAATCGAGGTAAGGGTATGAGTTTTTCCTTTTTTTCCAGCCCTGGAGACTTCTGTTCTTTACGCACGCTTTTAGGAGTGCGCTCTTGTTGTTCCCCACTGGTGTCTTTAGTTTCTAAATAGTCTACTTGTTTTTATTTCTATTTGCAGAGGAATTGTATTTTCGTATGGATTTACATTCTCCCTATATACATCGTTTTGTAATAACATTTTTGTTTGGTGTGAAAATGATAGGGATGTATTAGCTTAGGCAATAGTTTTCTGTGAACTTTTCAAACTGCCTCCTGTAACAAAACATAAGCTACTGTGATCATCAGGGTAGTTGACATTTTACTATTTGGCAATGGATCGCAGAGATCAATGTTTTCTTGCTCGTCTGCTCTAGTTTGTCCTTTACAAAATATCAGTAGGAAACGATATTTTGAGAATTTGAGTGATTACTGAATTTGAACATAGCATGATGCTCAAGTATTGTGGTAATCATTACCTACGTCCCATATGTGATTCAATAGATCCATGCGCAGAGGAAAGTGATGGCTGTCACATTGATGCTATTTGTCAAAATACCCAAGGCTCATACAAGTGCACGTGTAAAGCAGGCTTTAAAGGAAATGGCCAACACTGTGAAGGTAATCCATCTCCTCTGTTGAGGTCTGTGTTTCATCATCATGTTAGGTGACCAACCACCTTAAAGTGACAGGCTTTGATTACTGATGTAATTGAATGAATGAATGGTGTCATTTTTAATAGAAATGTGTGTATATATTTACATAAAGACTAATGTCTGTGGTATAATGACTCTATCATAGTTTATGGTATGTTTTATCTATATTATTACATTATTATTACATTACATTATTACATTATTATTACTCTATATTATTCCTATAATATTCCTATGAGGACTAGTTTTGCTGTGATTTTTCTATCCTTCTAAATTTATTCTAGGATTGCCATAGTTCTTTAAAATATATATTATACTTCTTTTTATAGCACTCTATAACTCTATAGCTCTTATTCATTAGAGGTGACTAGACTAAAACATTTAACTTACTGCATGTGTTCACTTATGTCCCATTTCTTAGACATTGATGAATGCGACATGGAGTACAATGGTGGCTGTGTACATGAATGTACCAATATACCAGGCAATTATCGCTGCACTTGTCACGATGGATTCAATTTAGCACATGATGGACATAATTGTCTAGGTAAGATACTCTTTAAACTACAAAGTGAATTCGTCTTATGGAATCCGACAGCTTGGATTGTCAATTCGTATGGTGAAAAGTTCACGTTTACAGTTGTGCTGGGCTGTATGGTAGGTTGTGATTGGTTTCTCAGGTTTACTCAGACCTAAACCAAACTCAGTTACCTTAAAGCCCAGCCTATAATTGCAATATGGTGACCTCTATGGTGAACACTGCCGAGCCACTACTGGCTTTGTTTACATTGTAGTTTAATGGATTGAAGATATTTTTTGGTTTGTAAAAGGTTTGTTTACATTTTTAATGTTTGCAAACACTAGATAAAACAGACCATATCTGAGTCATGGTGAGATAAGACATTTCTAAAAAGAATTTACACGAATATGCCAAATAAAATCTCAATTTTATCTTTAATGTCGTTAATCAACGTCATGAATCCACCTCCCTGTAGATGTGGATGAATGTAAGTTCAACAATGGAGGCTGCCAGCACACATGTGTTAACACCATGGGCAGCTATGAGTGCCGCTGCAAAGAAGGCTTCTTCCTTAGTGACAACCAGCACACATGCATCCACCGCTTTGTGGGTGAGTGACCACGGGTACTTGTTCTGTAAACAGCATCCATCTCTAGACCTGTACTGAGACTGCAGATCTGTGTGAGGTAGAACACAATAGAGTCTGTCTGCATGGAAGGGTGTTGTAGAATTAGTGAATTGCATCACCTCCCATAGTTGGAGGATCCTGCATTTAAAAGGTTATTTGAACGAATAAGGATGAGTTTTTCAGTTTATAGTGTGCGTGAGGGCTCAAATGTATTGAATGAAGGGGACACAGAGAATTAAGTAACGAATTCTCACTCACATAGAAGTCTAAGATTGACAGCACAATGAGGGATGATAGCTTTAAAGTTGGCTCCTGTCTCTGAAGCTTCATCTGGAGCAGGCAGATGCACATGCTGTGGGAAAAGGAGCTCTGTGTCTGAGGGAACAAAATAAGATAATAACTGCAACACTTGAGCCTTTGTAGCCGGTGTCATAGATGAGACTAAAGTTCTGTGTATTTGTAACTTCCCAGCCAGAAGTGCTTTTGTTTTTTTCTTCTTCACTAAATTGAACCAAAATGCAAGCACTTTCCACCCCAATGGGTTTTCCTTGGCAGACCTGTTAAATGCTATGGACACATACACTCAACTGTGACCTCTCTGTGCAAATGGTACAAGGCATGTCTCATTTTGCAGTTAGAAGCATTACTGAGGTATCGGTATATATTTATTGGTTGTGGGATTCGCGACATAGGTCTTTTAAAATGGAGAGGCCACCTGTGTTGAATGACCCCTCTATTTTTATGTTTTATTTGGAATGCTTCTCAACTAGACATGAGAATAGATGCTTTGTACAGTAGAACCTTCTGTTAGAAGTTCTTCTTATTCTGTGTACACCATGTTCTGTTGATCAGTGATCCCAAAGGACTGTTGCAGCTATCAAACAGGGATTCAAAAGGAGCATTGCATAGACATTTCCTACTGCTTTGAACGTTTAAACATGTAAACATACAGTGCTGTTTGAGAAATGTTTGTCTTCAGAAGATGAACTTGTAAACAAAGTCTTTTTTACACTGGAAATGCAAAAAAAATGGTGAAAATAGTCCCAGCCCATGTATTTTGAATATATTAAGCATGAGAACAATCACTGTCTTTGAGAATGTCAAACTAATCTCTCAGTATGAGTGCTTTTGTGTAGAGCCAGTCAGCCACTGTAGGAGAGTTTCATTGTGTACCTCTCTCTATCCCAGAGGGCCTCAGCTGTATGAATAAGGAGCATGGCTGCGCTCACATCTGCAAAGAGACACCCAAGGGGGGTGTGGCCTGTGAGTGCCGCCCGGGGTTCGAACTGGCCAGGAATCAGAGAGGCTGCATCTGTATGTTTGCATCCACACGAAGCTCACTTTACACTCTGCCTATTAAGACACACACAGTTGGTTTCAAATGTTAAGCTGATTATGTGACCTGAGGTTATTTGTTGTTGGCCTGCAGTAACTTGTAACCATGGCAACGGGGGCTGCCAGCACACCTGTGAGGACACAGAGCAGGGCCCCATATGCAAGTGTCATGTCAGGTATACCCTGCACTCTGACACAAGGTCTTGTGTAGGTAAGCACTGACCCAACTGCTGCATGATTTGAATAGAGGTGATAGAAATATGATTTTTTATGTTCTGGTAATCTTTGGGTTTGGAAGTAATTTTCCCTAGTTGCAATTATTGACAGAACAAAACATGGAACACAAACACAAGTAGTGAATAGACATTCCAGGGCGAGCTTATTTTCCGGTTTGTTTGTGTAATAATACGGAGGCGATCTTACTGGAAAATGAAAAGATGGTTCCAAAGTGAAATATCTCTCTAAACAACTTGTCTGTGCCAGTTCTCCTGATAGGCAGTCTTTCTTTCTTTTTTCTCCACACAATGGTTATGAGTGATAAGGATCAGCCATCAGATATTGAGTAGTATCTCCCCTCCAGCTGCAGTGTGTGTGAGGTCCAGGCGTATCACTGCGAGTTTGTCTCCAGATTCACTTTACTGATTTATGTTATCTGCCACACACCACGACACCACGCACTGTATATCTCAAGTGTAAACATGCTTCTGGTTACAGAAGGGTGACACACCCAAACACCCAGCTCACCTTAAATCATTTATTTGGTGATGACTTAGTAACTTAACTTTTTGCAGTAAAGTAAAATAAAATGATCTGACAAAAGTCTATTGTAGATAAACAAGCTAGAGTCTAATTTTCATTTAAGTGAACAGAAAAGTCTCAATGCACATGTCAATCAGTATCTTTGGTGAATTTGTATTTCTGTTGTCAGCCTATTTATGATTCATCGCACTTTGTGTCTATGTCGCAGAACGAGATGAAGCCACCACTGAATCCTCAGACCACAATGCCACATCCTTTACTGAGGTTGACAAACGGGTCAAACGGAGGCTGCTCATGGGTAATAATTCCATTCATACAGTCGTTTTGTTTTTACACCGCACTAGCTTAAACTGAATCTGCAAGCTAATCCGCGGAACTGAATGTTTACAATTACTTGACGGTGTGTAGGGCTGCCAGGATCCAGTCAAGAGCGTTCAAAAGGGGAAGAGGAGTAATGCCTAGTAAACCAAGGCATTCCTCAGTCTTTGGAGCAAACTGTGAAATGACTATGGACTCTCACTTTCTCACCCCTGATTTCCCCCGCTGAAAAATATGCACTTGTGACAATGTGGTACATTTCACGTTTTCCTTCCATTTGGGAAGGGGATAGTGTCAACCCTTCTTGTACATTTAGCCCTATCAGTTATGTGATGCTGGGTCAGTCTGTGCACCTAAAACATTACATCTTTAGTACTTTACAATTAATCAGTTATGAGTTCAGGGGGTCTGTCGGTAGGGTGAACCAGTTGTTAACATGCACTTCACCAATGTAAAGGTGTACTCCACTTAGCAAAACATTATCTAGCACAAATGTCTGCAAATGAAGCACACCATTGTAACCATACTTTAGAGCCTCATTCATCTGTATTGAAATGTATTGAAATTCTGAACCAAAGATTGCTAAAAATATGAATTGTATACACTTCTTTCATTCAAATGCTCAAAATGATCTGTACAGTTTACTGAATAATGCGCAATCTGTGTGATATATAGTTGCGCTGTCAGGTCCATTCTGCAGTCCAGGTGCTTTGAAGGTTTGACGTTCAGAAAACCAAGGTTCTGTTTTCCTAAGGATTTCGGCCTATATGATAGATGAGGAACAGTACAGCACATTGGAAGAAGGTCAATAACTGGAGTACATTCACGTTTTGTCCTGTAATTTCAGAGACTTGTGCGGTGAACAATGGGGGGTGTGACTGCACCTGTAAGGACACATCCACAGGCGTACGCTGCAGCTGCCCTGTCGGCTTCACGCTGCAGCCGGATGGAAAAACATGCAAAGGTCAGACTGCCAGTCCACTGACATCCTCCACAGAGAGGAGCAGTCTCTCGGTACTCCTATTCAGCTTGTTGCATTCGTATAGTCTCACTAATGGGTTGGCTTGATATCACCTATTTACCACAGATATTGATGAGTGTGAGCTTCACAACGGCGGTTGCGATCACTTCTGTAGGAACACCATTGGCAGCTTTGAGTGCAACTGCAGGAAAGGATTCAAGCTGCTGACTGATGAACGTTCATGCCAAGGTAGAAATGGCTCCTTTGTCCTTGTTTGCTTTCCTCAAAACCTGGAGGGTGGCTTAAGATAAGCACGAAATTGGGCAGTAGTGTATAGCCTACTGGAGGATAAGACAGGACATCTATATACTAGCAGTAGTTGTGACTTCCATGACCCCTCTAAAGATCCTTATTTGTGCTCCTGTAAAGCTTAATGTTTTGAGCACATTCACACACAGCAGTTTTCCCTGATTTAACTACAGTCGCAATTAAGATCCTCGTAGTGTAATGCTGATTTACTACGACTGTCAAAAATCAATGCTATGTTACCTCCCCAGTTAATGTAGCGTGTCCAATTTCATTTAGTGGGAAAATTCAGTATCTAACGCAAATGTGTTTGTGGGTGGGAAATCCCTCCTAATGAAGATTGCAACTGACTGCCCTGCAATCATGTTTTCTGCCTGCTTTTGATTACAGATATAGATGAGTGTTTTTTTGAGAGGACGTGTGATCACACGTGTGTGAACTCCCCTGGTGGTTTTGAGTGTGTGTGCAACAAAGGCTACACCCTGTACGGACTGGCCCATTGCGGAGGTGAGACTAAGTGCGAAGGAGGGAGCTTTTCAATTGCGTAATTCATAGATGTGTGAAGTTGTTTCACACAAGGTCACAATATACACAAGTGGATATTTACTTGCTCGTTGGTACAGTGGAGAAACAGAATTAAAATGATGATTTTTCCCCTTTCCTCGCAGACATAAATGAATGCAGTGTGAACAATGGAGGTTGTGAGCAGGGTTGTGAGAACACCATGGGTGGATTTGAATGCCATTGCCATCATGGCTATAAGCTACACTGGAACAAAAAGGATTGCATTGGTAAGCCAGTGCCCCTACATATAGAAGAGGCATTTGCACTTCTGTTGTGTCCTCTTTGGAAAGTCTCTGAGGAGATAGTATATGCCATCCCACATTTTGGACTGCAACTTGGGGGACAAAAACAGGAGATACTTTTAGCTCTGTTTCCCTTTTCTCTTTAATTCTCTGTCACTTTGTTTTCTTGAGCTTGAGAAAAAGATTCAAACAGCTACAGTGCTATTGTTGCTGTTAGGATGTCAGACTTTGTTCCTCGTTCTTTCTGTGCCTCATGTTTGTGTTGCTTTTCCTCACTGTTACATGCAACAGTGTTCTTTTTTACCTTGGAGTTTGTTGTGGTTTCTATGTTTCTATCTAGAGGCTGAGGGTTTACCACCTGCAAACCCCCCCTCTAAACCTACCTTGAACTGTAGTAAGCAGGAGGGAGGGGACCGCTGCTTCCTGACGTGCCAGTCCCAAGTTCATATCAGCAGTGGTGAGTTGGTTAGCCAGTCAGTCGGCTAGTTGTTTGAATAGTCGGCAACATCAGCCTGCAGAGCAACGCTTCATGTTCCTACATGCTGCCTGTTTGCTCTCACTGACCTGGCTTTTGTGGCCCTAACGTTTGTCTCTGTTGGTCTCTGTGTCATGGCACCATGTGTGTTTTCAGGGACTGAGGATTCCTACACTGTGACCTGTGGAATGCCTCTGCCCTGCTTGGCTGAAGCACAAAAGAACAACAGTGGCTTGTACTGCTTGGGCAAGTGCACCACATCACAGATTTACATCAGCCTCTATCTCTATCACTTTGACATACAAAACAAAAATGGCAAGATTTTTCAAGAGTTTAGAAATTGTTTTTGTGATTTTGTCCTGTAGGTCCACAAGTGTCAAATGTCCCACGCATTAAGACCACAGCCACTTTCAAGTCTGGTAGTGCAAAGTGCAACTTAAAACGAAGTCAAGAGAGACTGAAGGAGAGCCTCAACACTGCACACTCAGGTACAGAGGTTCCTATATCATATCTTAATGACCCTTAAATTACAGCTCTTTCCTGTTACTGGTTGTTACGGGTTTACCAGGAAGTGCCAACATCTCGTACAACAATCTTCTGAAGATGAACCAGACCAGAATGCTTCTTTAAAGTAAACTAAAACTATGGCCAAATGTGAAGGAAATTTGTCGGGAAAGTGGTGTGGTTTTGAATGTTTTGAATTCAAAGCACTGCACATTGTCTGGCAGTGACAGGGGAAGATGTAATTAGCCATAGCATGCCTTTCAGTTGGGTCTGACCTAGCCATCAATCAAATGGATTTCCGATTGTGGGATTATTTTGTTTCTCCAAAGGGTTCCGGCATGGTCTTTTACATCCCTCACACTCACTGAAAGGGCACAGTTGCTTCAAATAAAGGACATTTGCACTGTGTCTCATCATCCTCTTCTGAGCTTGCCAGTCTACATACTGATAGAAGAAGGAAAACAAATATTATGTATTTAACTGCACAGATTTCCGTCATTCACACTCGTTTCCAACATGTCAATAACATTGACTGTCACTATATTATATCAGGAACTGGCTAGAGAATTGTTAAATGTGTTAAACCAATTTTCTTTTTTCTGTATTAGTGGCTGCGGTTTTCTTTAATGATTGTGTGATTGCATGTGTGTGACTGTTGGGGGGGGGGGTGGTTGTTTCCCACGCCCACAGATAGCAGGTTCTTCTTCACTGAAAATGTCCAGTTCAGCTACGTGAGCCTGCACTGCACCTCATCTGGACGGCGAACACGCAGCCGCCATGGCAGGAAAGCTGGTGAGGAGGAGGGCTCCTCTATCACGGCTGAGTTTGAGCTGGATGTGAACCTAGAGGAGGTAACAGGTTGGTCTCTCTGCACTGCCTGCCTGCCTGCCTGCCTGCCTGCCTGTGACCTCAGCCTCTTGGGGTCCACCTCTGCTTCATCTTCTTCTCTTTCTTTCCCCGCTGTCTATTTGTCACTAAACAACCCAAACTGTTAAAGTATCTCCTGTTTTGACTTGGCTGTGGTGGTGGCCTCTGGGTCGGGATCACAGGGTTGAGGTGTTGTTGTTATGCTTTTCCTGACTTGATGAAGTGTTTGTTCATGTGAATGGGTAGGTGAGCATGTGTGCATCTACGTATGATTGTACAATGTCCTGTAGGCATGTAATGTTGCGCCCCCGGAGACAGTTGTGGTATCAAGTGCTTCTCTCAGCAGAGAGCTGTGACCTGAGCTGTGTGCGTCGGCGCTCCGAGAAGAGGCTGAGGAAGACTATCAGAACCCTGAGGAAGTCCATCAACCGGGAACAGTTCCACCTCCACTTCGCTGGTTCTGACTATGAGCTAGCCAAGAGTCTGGGCCAGCCAGTAGACCTGCCAGGGCACTGTGTGGCAGGACAGGTGCTGGTGGGCAGGAAGTGTGGTGAGTTGGCAGTTGTTGGATTTACCTTTGACTCTACATGCAAACCTAGGTAGAGGTCAGGACAGCAACCATTCAGCCACGCAGCACTTAACAATGGATACATAAATGCTTTTCACCTCTCAAGCAGGGGCTACTTATTACAGGAGTGAAGGTCCAACCACTTCTGTTACACCTAACACAAGGCAGCAATGTCTCTGACTAGTTCCTATACACAGCGTAATCTCATAGTCCTGTCTTTAAGTAATTGAAATAGTCCATGCCCGTGAGATATATTTAGACAAGTTGGTTTAATGATTGGATTTGGAGCAGGTGTTGGCCAGATGAGTGCCATATTTGGTTTGCAGACATGCTGTAATGAGCTGGTTGGAGGGGAGAGAAAGCTTACAGGGAAGAACAGAGAGGCTGTTGTTGGCCCTCCAAGCCATGAGATCTTCCAGCATCTCTCTAGGATAAGAGTGTAACATGAGGGGTGATGGCAGGGCTTGAGGTAGCTGTTGCCTCTTGGTCAGGTTTTATATACAACCCATAATGATGAAAATGTTCATTAGGTGTAATGGCACACTGTCAGTGCTGGAGAGCTGAAGGCTGGCATGCGTTTTCTCTGGCTGAAATGAGTGTGTGCCCCTATATTAGGGCCTCACGGTACGTTCACTGCCTGCTACACACTGTGTTAATATCAGTGAGACAGTGGGAATAGAGACAGATATATTGCCTTTCTCCATTGAGATGTCTAAATGTTTACGATCAGATGGTCTATGCTTTGTCCCGTAAACCCATGTCTGCATCACCAATATTGAAGATGTTTTAATCTGATGTTGACTTAAACCCCGGATCATCTGTTAACCTCTCCTAACTCTTCTAGCGTGTCTCAGTATTTTATTAGGCAGATTAGTTTTCCCTCATTCTGAACTACCATCCTGCATTGAAGGAAGTCAAAAGTCGAGTGTTATTCTTTAGTCGTTATAGGACTTCTATCAGAGAGCAAATAGCCTGAAGCTATAGCTATTCTGTATTTTTCCAAGAGCTGTATTGATTTGGACGTTTAACAAAATAGATGTTTTTTTTCTTTTTGGCTTCTTAATTACATGAAAGTAAATTCTTGCACCGAGCTGACATGATATGCACTTAGATTGTTCCAGTTATTTTCAGGTTTCATTAATAAAGGTCTTAAGTATCTTGATTCCTTAAGTCGGTATTCCCACATTGCACTTTCAGGTCAACATTAAGCAGTCTATTGGCCATGGCAGGGGTGCAGACATGTAATTTGGGAGGGGGGCTGAAAAGCATTCTTAACCTCCAGCTCTTTAAAGGAGCTATATTTTTCCCTCCTCCCCCACCTCCCTCTCTGGCTTAGCTCTGAGTGCAGTTTAGTCCTTTCAGTTTGCCCACTCCATTGAAAACCCCATTGGGGCTTGTTCTCATTGCCTCAGAAGGAGAGTAGACTAAAGCTATCCCACCGCAACAACACTAGGAGAAAAACTATTCTTTCCCTTATTCTTCTGCATTCTTTAAAGCGTATCTCTCTTTTTGCCTGACATGTTACTGTTAGAGGTTGCATTATCTTTTGTACTATTCCAGGAAATAATCTCTGTTTCAATAGGTGTGTGGGTCGTTTAGTTTCTTCTTCAATTAAGTATGGCATTTTTCTTTTCACTTGATATTTGTATATCAGTTCATTTTTAATAAAACACCAATACTTCAAGTTGGTATCAGAATGTGAATGTTCTGGTTTATCACATGAAAAGTAAAACAATTGTGGCAAAGCATGGCCGTTTAGATGCCTTAGAGATGCTGTGAATTGAGCTTGTCCACTTGTTCCCATCTATTTGATCGTTGTAGTCAAGTTGTTTGCGTGTTTGTTTTAACATTGGAGATGTTTAGGAAGTGCTGTTGATTCAAGCTGGCAGTTTGAGTGCTGTGCCCCCCTGCCCCCCAAGCAGGGCCACTTTGCATGACCCCCAGCCACTAAACTACTAAAGAGAATTGACTTCAGCCACACCATGGGAATCAATTAGCATCAGCTGTTTGGGCCTCTGCTTGATGGGCGCAAGAAGCGATTGGGCCAAGCAGAATGGGGGGATTCAGAAACCTGACCCCTTTTATTGGGTTCAGCTCCTTACCACTGTGATACCGTAGTGTTTTCCTATGTCATCAAGTAGGCAAAGACTGGGGACTTGAATAGAGGTGAAAGGTCTTTTAAACCTCTTTGGGGCCATCAATTCGAGGACTCTATAGAACCGGTTCTTTGCATTTGAAAGGCTTCAAGGTTTTTTTTCTCTCACTCTCACTCTCTCTCTTCTCTCACTCCTTCCCTCTGTCAAATAAAAGCTGTTAGAAGACAATGCAATGATGGCTCCTCATGGTCTTTCAGAATAAACAATAGGCTACAAAAAATGAACTGCTCTTGAGAGAATTACATTTTCTTTCTTTGAAGGAAAATCGAACAATTTGCTGAGCCACATATAATGAATCTACGCTTAAGCTTTTGTGTGTCAAGCTTTTATAAATAGTGGTTCTCTACTGAGAGGCACATCTTAAAGGATACTACTGAGGCACATTTTGGACTAAAGGCCCGAGGGCCTAATTGATTTATTCTGTTGTGAGATCAGCTACAGTTTAAAGTCATAAAGCTCTAACACCATCAGACAGACACAATAATTCCCAACTTAATTACAGGCATCACTCTAGACGTTAGAAACCAAAGCAAAATGGTGCTCATCCCTTTAATTAAGCTTATACACTCTTGTGAGATAAGAGGCAAACACTCCCTTTGATTTGCTTCTGTGTCTGCTTTTTCTAGAGGTGAGGGTGCTTACGATCATATTAAGAGCTCTTCCCTGATGCACAGCCATGCTTTATGAAGCATTAGGGCTGGTTTGATGTGGCACACAAAGGCAGCTGTTGAGAAGCATGGTGCTCTTATTTGTCTGAAGTTTTTTGCATAGCTGCATCCGTTTGATTTGCGAAGGCGTTTTAACAGCTCAACACTGGGCCTCTGTGCATGTGTCTGTGTTTGTGTGTTTGTCTGTATTTGCGTCCATGCCAATGTAAAAGGGATCATGCACACTGGCCCGTGTAAGTGTGTGTTTGTGTGTACAGAGCCATGCAGTCTTTTGGGGGGCCTGAAGCATGTTTTGATTTGGGGCCCCCGTCTGATCCGTGCCATGGCCAACCCACTCAATGATCATCAACCCACAAACCAAAAGATAGTTTTACCTCTCTAATTTAGTGACAGTGTTCACTGGTAATGTGTTTCTTAATAATGCTACAGTATTGTTATTGAGTAGTGTAACAGAATACGATTTTTTGTTATCACCCCCCCTATAAATATCAGATTGAAGTTGAATTTTCCACAAACTATATCCCACCCCATTCTTCATTTTGTTTTCTTTATAATTAGCTGTTGAGAAATGGCATGAGAAATGGCAGAAAGGTTTTCTCTGGGTTGAAGTATTTCTATTAATTGAGCTAAAGGGTGACAAGTTGAAATGAGTAATGAGTCATTACATTACTGGTGTAGTGATGAGAGGGATAGAATTAAGCAACAAACTCGAAGAAGAATTTAATGGGGTATCATAAGATGTAAAATTAGATTTACCTATAACAATTTTATTTTCCCAAGGTTGGATTTTAAGACGTTTCTACCCCCCACTCTAAGTACATTTATCCGTGTCAAATTATTACATTAATTCTTTTAAGCATTAATCTTAACAAATACAGGTATTATAACAGTGGTACTGATTTGTAGACGGGAGCCACTTTGACAAAATCATCATGGAAGAACCACATAACTGTCCTGCCTGATTCTGAGAATATTTTCTCTGGTATTTTCTCACTTTCGATATTTGCCTGGTATCATAAAAATGTCAAATTGTAATTAAGCCTTCTTACATAATGCTGACTAAAAATGCAGATTCTGATTAATTGGCTACCATGTCTGTAGTGGCACTCATAATATCTTATGACCCTGCTCATAAAAACACATAATCCTTACTGATGCACTCATAAACGCTTGTACCAATAACTCATAAGTTATATCTACAATGTTTTATGGGTGTTCATATAATGCCTCAATAAGCATTATGTGTTCTGATATGTGAATGTTTATGACTTATCATCAGAAACCTCCATTGACATTAAAGGTTGTCTGATATCTGATATCATTTAGGCCATAGCCTGTTTACAAAAGTCTATTTACGCTCACTGGCTGAAGTATTTAAAACTCCATATTTACAACAATATGGCTGTTAAATTTTACAGTTGACTTGCTACACTTTGCTACTGGCTTCTGACAACTGGTCAGGGAGGGTTTCGGTTGGTCAAGAATTCAATTGCCACAACACATGCACCTGCAGGACTCTGACAGACACATCTATAATTAGTCTTAGTATTGGTCTTGTCATGCAACAGAGCTGCCATATCCGTAGTGTTGATCTACAGTGTGGTTAGGACTGTTTCATTATGTGTAGCCAGAGGGCATCCTGCTGCAGTTGTTTGTGTTTTACATTGTCTATCTCGGTTTTTTTGTAGTCAGTTGCTACTAGCTAGATTGATCTACCTTCAAAAGTATCTCTTTCCCAAAATGATGTTATTGAGTTATCTACAAAGACACATTGTTTAGTTTTAGGTTCCTCACCTCTATTCCGTATTTTGGTGTTATAAAGTTATTTTAATATACTGGCTTGCCTGCTTAAATGAGTTTCAGTTTGATGCATATGTCACAATATTGTTGTTATTCTTGTTCAGAGAGAATAGATGCATTTAAGATGGTATATGGTAGAGTTTACACTATTTTAGATGTGTTTCTGAGAGAAGATGAATTGTATTTCTAACTCACTATAATCCTAAAAAAAACTATCAGTCTTCAGAGAGATGAGGAAAAATGACAGGGTCGGTGGCTCCCTGGAGAGACATTGTCTTAAGCCCAGTGTGTGCTCTGTGTGTAGACAGGGATGCACCTGTGTGGGAGAGTTTTTCTCTTGTGTGAATCATTTAGGCGATTCTTAATTTAATTTTGTCTCATTTGCCGCACTCTGTTAGTGAGCTGCACCGTTGGTACGTACCACGACGGGGATCAGGGAAGGTGTGTTCTGTGCCCAGCTGGAACGTACCAAGATGAGGAGGGGCAGATGTCTTGTGAGGTCTGCCCTGGACCTGAAGGAAGAGGCAACTCCAAGGTGGTTGGGGCTCGAAAAGTCTCAGAGTGTGGAGGTAAGGCATGGTTAAACAAACTACAGCAGGTGTCACTGAGAATTGTAGTTAAGAGCTGCATATTTCTTCTCCCTTATGAAATACTATGCAGTGGAAACTGGCAGGAAAGATGCCAGAGAGAAGAGGCTGACTTGTGATATGACAGGAGATGGACTCAAAAACACAATGTCATGAATACTTGGTTTGCACCTTAGTTGTCTGAGCCACCAGGAGGCCCTGCCAGACCCTGGGAAAGCTCAGTTTACGCTTCAACAGAAACACAGATGCACAAGCTCGTAGAAAAACACCTGAACCAGTTGAAACAACAGTGCTGTAAACAATAAGGGTTTGTTCTAATCCAAAGTACTGTATTCAGAAACCCACAAACAATGGATTTGAATATCAGAATTACTTTTTTTTTAATCCTCTCCTCACAACCTACAGGGATTAATTATTTAAGGTTGCCTGCTCACCACCCACTCCCACTACAGTTCAAATGTAGAAAATGACCATAATATAACATCCTATCTGAGTCACCTCCTCACCACTGGATAGTCAACAGGTCCATCCATCCATCACGGTATGAGGATATATACAGGTAGAGATCCATGTAAGATCATAGAAAGGTTCTCCCTGATTTGGTTGATTTTTAAAAGTAATCTTTAAATGAGCCTTTTAGAATCGCATCCTGTTATGAATATGAACCACACAGGAAGAAATAGTTCCCTGATAAAGATCTCGGGGACAGATGGTCTGCTTTGTATAAAGTCAAAGAAGCCTGGCCTTAGATGTTCAAGATGTATTTGAATTCAAAAGGCGCACTTGGCCCCTTCCCTGTCCTGAATGAAAGGAAAATGAGCCACCATGTTTTGGTCTCCTCTGCTGCTGTTATCACAGTCACTCTGTGGCTGTATCCCAGATCCCTTCTCCTGCTGCTCTCACTGACAGACTAAACAAGAGGTGCTATCAGCAGACTCTCAGTGGCAACCAGTTTGTATAAGTCAGTCGGGAGATATGTGAAAGGTGGTTCAGTAGAAGATAAAAGACATGACATCACTCCAGCAACATTTGCTTAGGGTTTGCTATACACGCTTATCTTAATGAAGGAGTTTCTTTCTCTTACTGGAGGACTGGTGTGTCACCACATGCAAAATGCTAAAGACCTCATGAAATGAAAAATGAATCAAAGTTGTTAAGTGGTGCATCTCTTCCAAGGTGCTCCAGGGACATGAAATTGGGAAAACTTCACAAAAACTATGCCTTCATGAATTCATGATGATACATTCTGCAGTTGGGGGCATATCTTTTTGATTGGCATCTCTTAACTCTTACACAAAGATACCAGAGTATGCAAGTGATTCTACAAAAACATACAATACTCCCATAATGCAGCAAGTAATGCTAATAAAATCTGTTTGACTACAATCAAACCTCATCACTGCTTTCAAGTGTCAATCAGCTGCTGCATCTGAGCTTGCATGGTGTCTTCAACACTTGAAGCTCTGACTAGACCAAATGCCTTTGTGTGCCCAGGTCAGTGTCCCCCAGGTCAGTACTCTCATGACGGCTTCATCCCTTGCCTGCCCTGTTCATTGGGAAGTTACCAGCCAGAAGTGGGCCGCACGTCCTGCTTCGCTTGTGGAGGGAACCTGGTCACCAAGCACAGTGGTGCTGTGTCCTTTCAGGAGTGTGAGACCAAAGGTGAGACAGTCGTCATCTTTCCCTACCAGTTGTACAGTCTGTTTGAAATTCTGTTGGGAGTTAAAAGGACCTCTGCTGCCCTCTGCAGCTGTGGCAGTGTTTGTACATTCTGGCACTTGAGCTCTTGTTGTGTATTAGCTCCCTTCAATCACTCTCTTTTGACTGCCACAGTCCAGTGCTCTCCAGGACATTACTACAACACTAGTACACACCGCTGCATCCGCTGTCCCATGGGCACTTATCAAGTGGAGTTTGGCCAGAACTACTGCATAACCTGCCCTGGAAACACCACCACCGACTTTGATGGCTCCACTAACATCATGCAGTGCAAAAGTATGTATGTTTGTGAGTGCGTGCTAGTATTCACACATATATTTTTACATTCAGCAAAAGAAATACAGCAGCGACAGGCTTGTCCTGTGTCCAGTTTGCTCTCTGCCCCATTCTGAGATTCTGTTGTTGAAAATTAGCGTTGCTGCACCAAGAAGGTATAAACTATTTGACACAGTTCTGTTACTTCACAGACCGGCAGTGTGGAGGAGAGCTGGGAGATTTTACTGGCTACATCGAGTCCCCCAACTACCCAGGGAACTACCCAGCTAATATCGAATGCACCTGGATGATCAACCCGCCGCCCAAACGCAGGATCCTTATTGTAGTCCCAGAAATCTACCTCCCTATTGAGGATGAGTGTGGAGACTACCTAGTCATGAGAAAAAGCTGTGAGTCTAAGCTCTGGGTGTTGGTGTGTTTGTGTCTGGGGTGCATGTGTGTGTACCTTTGATATCTCAGAGTTGTTAGCTGGGTGCATGACTGAATGTGCAAAGCAGCGTTAGTGTGATTTCACCACAGGAGGCCAGATTGGTGTAATAAATGTCTTAAGAATTTAAAGCTGTTGTCAAGGTTGCCAGGAAGAACTACATAGTGTGTTAGCACCTTATTTATGATGCTGGACTCCCAACGGTCTACTGGCATTAAAGCTTCACACAAGCAAATAATGGAGGGTAATCCTTTCTGGCCGTATCCTGATTTCACAGCTCTCTCCAACTCTGTGACAACTTATGAGACTTGTCAGACATACGAACGTCCCATTGCTTTCACCTCCCGCTCCAAGAGGCTTTGGATACAGTTCAAGTCCAACGAGGGAAACAGTGGGAAAGGCTTCCAGGTCCCATATGTTACCTATGACGGTAGGAGGAAATGTGATGATTTTCATTTGTATATAATTGATATTAATTTGTTTTTGTGTTGCACCAAATTCAAATCAATTTGTCCCACTCAGGATCTGTTTATGTACTTTATTTGTTTCAGAGGACTACCAAGAATTAATAGAAGATATAGTCAGAGATGGAAGGTTATACGCTTCAGAGAATCATCAGGAAATTCTCAAGGTAGAGTTTATGCCTGTGCTATACAAATGGTTGTTGTTTTCAAAGAACTGTCATGGTTTTTGCATTTTGTGGTCCAACAATGAAATCATGTAAGTAAGACTTTGGACCAGAGTTAGAATTTAGCTACTAGAAAGGCTGAAAGTCAGGGAGATGTAAAGAAATCTCCCAGATGTCTCCTGACATCAAAAACGTCTCCTAGAAAATTTTGCCCTGTACCTGTATTTGTCTGTGTCTGTACATCTATATATTTGCCCAATGCAGCCTGTTGTTTAAGGCATGTCAGTTTCAAATTCAGGAGATGTAATGGTGTGTTTTCAAACAGTTTTGAATAGTACAAAATTATTGAAATAGAACAAAATTTTAAATAGTAAGTATTTAAATAGTACACAATATTGTTATGTTGTTAGAAAACTGGAATTTTGCCGAACACTCCTGAACATCATCCAATATTTTGATTGTATAGTGCCCTCTTTTGGAGACATGTAGAAATACAGGTTACTGTTCACATTGGCTTTATTTGGCACATATAAATGCCTTTACTTTACATTCATGTTAAACATTTTCCCACCAGGACAAGAAACTCATGAAGGCATTGTTTGATGTACTGGCCCACCCACAGAACTTCTTCAACTACACAGCACAAGAGTCAAGAGAAATGTTCCCTAAATCCTTCATCCGATTTCTGCGTTCCAAAGTACTGAGATTCCTTCGCCCTTAGGATGGAGTAATCGTCATCCAGTTGCTTTGTGGATATTTCATGAAACGTTTATATTGGATACTGGCCACAGTATCTATTTTACCCACTGACCAGTTAAGAGTATTCTGTAGTAATCCTGTTTTCTGATACTAGAGTGGACTATACACTTAGTAAAACTGATCCTAAAGAGAAAGCAGACAAGCAAGTGGACTTTTCTAGTGGAGCTTTAACTGGACCTTTGAGAGGGATAGTGATGGGGTCTAAAATGGTACAGAGAAAAGACACATGGGCCACCTGAATCAGTCCACACTGTTTCTTCCCATGTGTTTTAATGAGCAATGCAAGAACTGCGATGACTTTATAACCTCCTTTTGATTTTAAAGTGTCCATCTCAGGATTAAAATCCAAAGTGGTAGTCTGCTCTTTTATGATTTTGTTAGTGTTTGGGTAAAGCTGAAAAGATTTAGGAAGTCTTTATTTGACATTAATAGTATGCATCTGTTTGAATATTGCTAAATACATATTCAAATCACAACATTATGAGAATGTTGCTAATAGCAACATATGGCGGCTAACTGAGATATATACTGAATGTCAGCAATATATAGAGTGTGTATCTAGTTATAACATAGGCTACTGTTTCACAGGTAGAGTTGAATTGTTGACAGAAGTACCGCTAAATATAAGAAACAAAATAGCACAAATGTGACCTTTTCTTGGGAACGTCATAGCACTGCAAAGTATGTAGTGACACCACAAAAGCAATTATTCTTATAAATGTTTTGTATATGATGTAAAAAGTTTTAGATGAAATGCTAATGTGTTGTAGCAACTACATTCCTGTAGCATTGACGCATCTCCTGACACCCCATGTTTATGATGTTTCAAGGTAATTGAATGGGTGCCACTGTTCTGAAAAACATTGTAGCTTCCAAATAACTGGATAGAGGCTTTTAAGCGTTCACAAAACATCAGCTGCCCTATCACAACGCTTGTGCATCGAGAATTTTCTTTGTGAACCGGCAACCAAAGACAACTCTTGACTTTTCAGCCGCTCAGAGAAACGAGCTTATGGAGTGATGTGATTTGAGATTTAGAGGAGGGCATAAAGGGAGCAATGTGAAGAGCAATTCTATTTTACAAAACTTACATTTCATATCAAATCATTTCTATATGAAATGAAAGTTTTGTCAAATAGAATTTCTCTTCACTTTTGTCTTAGATAATGTATATTTTTATTGTTTGTACATCTAACATGCTGTAAATAAAGATAGTAAACTTTGTGTGGTTAGTTCTTGTAGAATTCTAAATTAAGAGTTTCAGTTGAATTTCATTCACACGCACCCACACACATGCGCACGCACAAAATAAGGGTGGAAACCCCAATATTTGAACATCAACACTCCATTCTCTTATTCTACATTTTTTTAATGAGATCTTCGTAATCTAATCAGCTCAAGAGATGACGAAATGTAGGCCTACATGAATTTTGAATGTTTCTTTTAATAAATTTGATACATTTAATACATCCACCATGTGGGGTTTTGTTTTGGTTGTTGCCTCATTTTTGTCGGAGCTGTGAGGTCGTTTTACGTAAAACGAGCGCAAACTCCGCCCAGCCAGTTTGACACCGTCCTCCCACGACCCATTAAACGAGCGCGCCCAAAATTGTTTCCCGACAAATCCGGAAGCTACAAGTCATCTGATCGGAAGCTAAGGGTGTTTATCCACATTAGCCTACTGGCTAACGTCAGCTATCAGCTGTTTACACAACTGACATTATTGTTGATCTAAGCGGCTGCTCTGGAAGCTTGTTATTTGAAGCCCAGTCTGTGACACACTGTAAAAATGAAGTCTGTATTCCTTCTCGAGGTTTTCTCCCTGGTGTGTTTTCTACTCTTAACACAGACGGGTGCGAAGGTAAGTACAACTACGTTAGCGTTAGCTAGATGAAACTCCTCTCCTTTAGCATGGAATCCTCATCAAACGATAGGAACCTGTTACTTTTGGCAAGCTAAAAAATAGCCAACTTCAGATATATATATGTTCTTTTCTTTCTTCATCTCACAAGGAAAATGCTGTTGCTTACGCTAACACAGGACCATATGAATGCGCATCCGTCATGACTATCAGTGTCGCCATAACAGGGTAGTGGTTGACAGTTTCTGTCTTATGATCGATCCCTTATAGAACTCTCAAGACATTCGCTGCAAATGCATCTGCCCGCCCTACAGAGAGATCGAAGGACAAATCTACAAACAAAATGTTTCTCTTAAAGATTGGTATGTTGTGCAAGGCCGATCAGTCACATCAGACTCTCTAGGGTGACTAACAGCAGCTAACAATGTCTGTTTCTCATCTACTGCACCGTTTCTCCTATTTTCCAGCAATTGTCTTCATGTAGTTGAACCCATGCCGGTTGACGGGAAAGATGTGGAGGCGTATTGTTTACGTTGTGAGTGTAAATATGAAGAGAGGAGCTCGGGGACAATAAAAGTAAGTCAACAACATGAAGTGTGTCACAGAGTAGGCAGTTATGGTTTCGAGCCAGCTCCATCGTTTAATTTACAAGAGATTGTTTTATTTATTTGGATCATACACTGTATTACAATACTACTAAACTAATCTGTAATCTTCTCTTCTGTTTAGGTTACCATTATAATGTACCTGTCCATTTTGGGCCTGCTGCTTCTGTACATGGTCTACCTGACCCTCCTGGAACCCATGCTGAAGAGGCGTCTATTTGGACACTCCCAACTTATCCAAAGCGATGATGATGTTGTTGGGGTATGTGTCACTTTTCTTTTTGTGGCATTACAAATCATTGTTGGAAAGTACCATAATGTTGTATCTTGTGGTAATATTGTGGTGCCTAGTCAAGGAGCATTCGTCAAACAATGTCATCCTGTTTGTTATAGACCTAGAATTATTGTACTGTTCCACTCTTCCTCCATAAAAAATAAAAAAACTCAAACGAGTATGAAGGCAGACCTTTCCCAAAAGAAGTCTGGACCAATAATGTAAACTATAATGTAATCTTTATATCTGAGAGGGTTCACTGGAGTATCCAATAACAACCGCAAACACACAGTGAAAGACTGCAGCATGGAAGCTAAAAGTAGTGCATGAAGCATGCCTCTTCCCCATATTCACAACTCAGTCTATATTAACTGATGAAAATGTGTTAAATGTCGTGGTGGCTCAGTGGGATAGGGTTAGGTTAAGGTGCATATCATGTACTCTCAATGTCATGGTTTAGTTGCATGTCATCCCCTCTCTCTCCTGCATATGCCCTGTCACTTTCCATTGCAAACTAGAAAGAAAAGAAAAGTAGAAATATCATAAAAATCAGGACATTTTCATATATAAAGCAATAAAATAAATATTTTTCGAAACGTCTGACAGTGTTTAGATCAGTGGTCCTCTAAACCCAGAGTACTCCTGGTTTTCTAATAGCATTCATCTGGCATCCTGGTCAGTCAGGTCTAAATCAGTCCTGATTATACAGCCAGAATGAAAATACCTGGCAGAATACAAAACCAGCAGCACGCTGAACCCAGAAGTCCACATTTGAGGACCACTGGTTTATATGTTAGAGTAAAGCAAAAATAGTAACAGCCCCAGTCTGTGGTCAGAGGTGGTACTGCAGCTGCCTCACTAAGTATTCTGTGCTTTCACTGGCAAAATATAGGCACAACAAGGAAGTGTTTGGTGAGAGGTTTCTCTCGTGCAAAAAACTTGTAGTCTTTACAGAGGTTGCTGCATGCGTTTATTCATTAAGTAGTGGGAGATTTCTAATAATAATAAAAAAGTAATAATACTTTGTGCATTCAAGCAGTGTGCAGCAGCAGAGCAAGAAATATACCACCATGGCTAGAGAAAACATGAAATGAACTAATGTTCCTCTAAAAGAAAAAGAAGTAGAATTACTGTATTTATCGTGATAGAGTATCCAAAGAAAAATATTTGTAGCACAGCACCTTGCACCTGAACCATAACTAGGACCAAAATGGAGACAGATGTGGAACCTAAACTAAGATACCCCTAAGCACTACTGCTCCATAAAATTACAGGGGAAATGCTGGGTTTGGACTGTTGAGTGTAGTGTGTTTCTGAGATGGAGACCAGCTATGTTAAGTCACAAAAGAACAAAATGCAGTGAGGGGAAAATGTTGGTCTGCTTTCCCCAACACAAGTTTATGTCAGAAATCCCAGCTATGGCAGTTCCGTTCCTCTATTAGATCTGCTTTTACCCTGGTAATGTGATAGCCCTATGTCAGACCTATTCAACCCTTCATGACTTCTGACCTCCTTTTGTCATTCTTTGCTTTCAGGACCAGCAGCCTTTTGCCAATGCTCACAATGTTCTGTCCCGTTCACACTCTCGACCCAACGTGTTAAACAAAGTAGAGCATGCTCAGCAGCGCTGGAGGAGGCAGGTTCAGGAACAGAGGAAGTCTGTGTTCGACCGCCATGTTGTTCTCAGTTAAACTGCTCCCCTGCAAGCAAGAGTTTTTGGTGGAGCATAAACACTGTGACAGAGCCCTCAATTTCTATCTCTTCCTCTCCTCCACTTTCTACATATACTCTCATTTGTGATTTGTATCTCATTAATTGTGATCCAGTATATGTTTCAGAGGTAAACATGGTAAAGCGATCTTGAGATTTGTAGTGCAGAAATCCCCTGGCAGACCCTGGCAGTGTATGACCAAAGCTGGGAACTGTGCTATTGACTCTTCAAGCAGAGCAAGAGATTACAGTGAATTCATTTTCACAATCCCAAATGAATAGTCTTTATCATTTCCAAAGGCAAAGTTTCATCTGTACCTGCTGTCTAAATTGTGAAAGTGCCAAGTCACCAGAGGATTGCAATGAAAAATTCAAGGTAGAGAGTACATACATGTAAATGAATTCTTTCAAGTGAACGATTTTTTTTAATGTCTATAAACATGACAGGAAAATAACTCTTTGTCCTCTGGCCACAGTGACTGGTGGTCCAAAGCTTACCAGTCTGTTTCACAAGTTTACCGACCAAATAGGCTTTTACACCCAATTACAACATAATCTGGAACTGTTGCTCTCACCACAAGGGATAGTATAAATTGTAAAAGTTTGTTTCAGCCCTCATTTGAAAACGCATGTTTTATAAGAAATTTTGTATACATTTTTCAACTGGTCATCCCCATAATAACATGATTCATGTCTGATAACAGCCATGAAAACCCTTGTTTCCCGCATTAAAATGATGCCATTTGCCACAATGACATTTAGAACTAATTTCACTAAGCCTCGCTGAAGAAATTGATGCAACTATACATTTGTATTGTCATAGTAAAAGTAGCTGTACTATTTGTCTCCTATCTATTGAAGATCCTACTGATCCTACTGTCAGTCCCCTGTTCAGCTGACTAAACAAATTTAATTTCTATTTCTTTTTTTGTTTTTGTTTTCTCAAGTCTGTATGTTTGATCTCGGTAATATGAAGCACTCCATTATGAAGGCTGAAAATATGTCTTATCTGATAGACAGCGTTGGTATGACAGGATTGTGTTACTCTGAGCTGTAAAAAGTTTATTCTTGGAACCATATTCTTTTGAGTAATTGGGTGAACATGGGAGGGGTGAGCAAAGAACCACTGTATGGAGGCCCATGAAAGTGTTCTTAACTCTTATATGTGGTACCTTTTAAATTTGAAATAAATTTATGTGATATTTGTGATTCTTCTATAACTAATGTCTTGAAATTTCCGCACGTGTTACATTGGCGGCAGCCCTAATGTGCAACTTTTCTGTCAACTTTGAGAGCACAGAACTTTCACCAGCTTTTGGATTAGTGGTACCTTTGAATACCTTTGAATTAAACAGGAGTACCCAATTTAATAATCTATATGTCATTCATTTTCTAGGACAGTCCAATAATTGTGAACACAACTGTTCCCAAAAGCAGAAATAATGTAATCTGAAGCATATGGTATTGTATCATATGTTTCACACACTTCATGTTTAGGTTGTCTTTAGATTTTTAACAATATTTTAGTGGGATTCTGGGGTCTAAAATGGACTTTTAATTCAGAAAATGAGCAGGATTTGGCAACATGATTCATTTAAGGAAGGTATTTGAGTCTTGTTGCTGAGGTTTCAAAGGAAAAATAAATGATTACCCTTTCACTATGGAGAAAATACTTTGTATTTATACTAAGTAGTAAATATTTTCTGTACTTAGTGCATGTATAGTGTGAGCTTTGTAGTTACAGAAGAGTATTGATTCATTTTCATTTTTTTTTTTTTTTTCCAAATTCCAGGAACTGGTTTCAAATGTCATCCATTAGTGAACCACAAACGGTGATTGAGCATTATGAAGAAGGAAACAATCAAAAATCCCAATGGCGACCATTTGCAACAGCCTGTGGGGAGAGGAAATAACAGCTAGGGCCGGTGCACAGTGCCTTTGTTCCTCAGAAAACCCCCATTTCTTTCCTCTTGACAAATACAAAATGTCTTTAACAGACAGCTAACAAGTAATTAAAACCAATGAAGGAAGTTTATTTTCATATGGTAATGTAATCTATTTGATGTATGATTCAATATACTCTGTAATATAGTATTATACCAAATCCTTGAGGATAAATCAAGTTTACTTTCACAACCACCAGATAGAAAAAATGTTTTCCCCCTCGCAGCAAGAAACAAGCAAGTGCACCAGATGAGGAGGTAACTTCTGGATGATTTCACTTGATTTAAATCTCCCAAAGTTTTGTGAAGAACAACAAGAATAGCTTGAAAAGCCAATTACAGAGATTGAGATAGTCCCCAGCTCCTGATAGATTTAGAATGTTATTCTGCAGAATTGATGCAGCTCATGTCGTATGCAGATGATATCCTCATGTATGTATAAAATCCAGCTAAATCTATCCCAACTCCCAAATCATTCTCAAAACTGTCTGGGTATAAACAGAACTGGACAAAGTCTGAGGATGTCCCATTAATCTCCTATTGCCCCTAAATGATTCCATACAGTATTAATTTAATGGACTTTAGAGGGTATAAAGTACCTGGGTATCCTTTCTCCCCAACAGATCAGTCATAGAGATCAGTCATAGATTGTCAACACTTTCTCTCACCTTAAGGAGTAAAGTTAACATGTTAAAAATGAACTGTATACAGATGTTAAAGTACCTTCTTCAGACCCTTCGAGACTTTCAAAGCCCACTCCTTCCCACCCCAGCTTGTTTGTCAAGTAAACTCATATCATCTACAGACGAAATGGAGGAAAGTTTCCCAGATATTCACAGTGAACCGGTTATGCAGATTGGAGTTTTAGTTATACAAACATTTCTCGGAGGCAGAGATAATCTTGGTGGTTGAGTTAAACCTCAATGGGTGGAGCCAAAAACATGTGTTTCTGGCTAAGTAACTGACTGAACCCCAGTCAAAAAGGTAAGAGGTAAGAGAGGCGCTAGCTATTGTTATGAAGTCTAGGGCTCTTGCTACTAACTGAAAAAATTTAATTTAGCCATACATAGTCATCTAGGTAAGCGAGTTAGCTTGCCTGCTGGCCTTCCAAGACCATGAATGCCATGGCCATAAATGAATGACAAAAGAAGTGAATGCCATTTAATTTTTCAGTTTATATTTTGACCAGGGTTCCTTCTTTGTCATTCGAGTTTGCCAGTTAGCTAACTTGCGCCCCTTTTTGGCTCTGCCCATTGAGATTTAACTCTAACTTTAACTCACACTAAAACTCTACTCTATTTATCTTAACTCGAAATCAAGGTCTTAAAGGTGTCCTTGTGCTCAAAGATCTATATATGCGGGATACTCGGGATATTTTCAATTCGTTTCTGGCAGTATTAATGCAAGATTATGGGTGCACCCATAACCCCCCACCCCCATGCTACTATTCAATAGGCCTTTCTTTTATCCATCAATCAAATGTCTAACACAAAGAGTTCCTGGGAGAAGGATTTTAATACTTTATTCACTGAGAAAGAATGAAACCATATTTGCCAGAATAACAAAAGAATATCAAGGGATATTAGAATCAGACTCATTCAGTTTAACATGTTATAACACTATGGACACCATCAAGGTTAAATACACTTGCCCTTTAGGATAGCTGACTTCTGGAGATGTCAAGGCTCTGCAGGGATTCTTGTACATGCATTGTCACTATTGAGTACCACATACAGGCAAGTCCTTACAGGAACATTGCAGTGATTTTCATGCACATACAGATCGGCCGTCTAATTACTCCCACATTCAATAAGCTTTCTTCCTTTCCTTCTTTTCCCCCGTTTTCCCCCCCAAATTATAAACATTTGGAAAGTACAAAGAGTCAGCCACTAAAACTCAACGTTGAAAGTTGATTGATCAAAATGTGAATAATTTGCAGACCGTACTGCCTGATAATATTTGATTATCATGATGAAATAATAATATTTTTTTTCACTTTTCAATGATTTCCATAGAGCTGCCGTCATCATTTCCTGTGCAGTCCTTTTTTCTTTTTTCCATTGCATGCCGTTATACAGAGGGGACTACTTTTGCGCAGAAAAATCAGTTTTCAGGCTTCTCAGGCAGAAAGCGACAGACGGCTCTGTTCAACAATGGATTACTGACGAAACAGGGCAACACAGAAAAATAGGTACGCTTTTTTGATTCAACTAATTAAATGACGTAAATAGAGAAATCTCACGTAATCCTAACAATATTCAGTAACTTATTTGTGGTATCTGATTATAGTTATATTCATAAGAAATGAAAACTCCCTTCATGCTATATAGTCTGTGCTATTGTTAAGATGACTAGGCAAAAAGTTATTGATATATAGTGAGTTTAATCGATGTTGGATATTGTCTTATTTACTCTGTTTGCAAGGACTGATCTTTGGGGGGAGAAAAAAAAGTGTAGTCCTTTTCAGCTGTAGTGCTGTATGGAGGAGCGATGGCCTACAGGGGGCGCCCCAGCCATTGGATTTGGTCTTTCCAAATAATCAATGCAAAGTGGTAGCTATCTGGTTCACTTCATTTCAGACATTTGGCCTGGAGTCACCTGTAGATTGTTTGGATTTTAATCTATTTATTCATGTCCATGTCCTCCTGGTGAGACACTGTGACCACTGTGACCCCCCCCCCCACACACACACACACACACAGGACACAAACAGAGCTTTCTGACAGATTAAATACATTAACTTTACTTCTTTCATTACTGATTCTTTTCAGTAAATTATGTTAGTGTACATTACACAAGTATAGTGGAGAATGACACTTTTAGTATTCAAGGTATCTGAGACAATAGTCAAAATGATGTTATGACTGCTGTGTGGTGAAAAGTTGAAATGCCATGAAATACCAGGTTATGGAATGCAGCATATCTGTCCTTGTGCTAGACTTTTCCTTTCCTACTGCTAAAATGTTCCGATACTTGAAATTAGCAGACTATGTTGTGCATCCCTGGATGTGATAGATAGATCATTTTTCATGACATTAACATGTTTTTGCTGAGTGAACAAGGAAGGCATTTCTTCATTAAGAAAATCATTAAGACTGTACATTCTAGTTCATACTATTCAGTGATTAGTATTGAAGTGGTTGATTAATCAGTCAAGTTACTGATTACGTTGTTTCATTATCTCTAATTAAGTACAACCTAAACTGTTTTTTGTAGGACTGTATACTATGCCTTTAGTTATGATTATTTGTGATTAGTAATGATGCTACATACTGTAATGTAATGGTGGAGGTTACCAGTATTGATAAGGAAAGGGGATATTGCAATATCAGTTCTGCCACTATCGCACTTTTTTGCAATTGTAACAAGATATTTTGAGTACATGCAAGTACATACTGGTTCTTTCTAACATAAATCCAAACAAATGTAGAAATAGCACTGTAGGAGAGGATGTTTTGACTGGGACATTGTAAGTTAATTTGAGTTTTGGTTTAACCAGGCCTGAAACTAGCCCGAATTACCTCAAGATGTTGCTGCCATTTACTTGGCGTCTTGAATTCGAACACGACCAAAGTAAAAACTTGGAGGAAATCTTGACCACATATTGTGTGGTAAGAAGTAGCTGGCCATAGACTGATAATAGACTGTAGAAAATGACTGAGATGTCACTTTGTACATTTTCTGTGCAAATACCATGGTGACAAGCATACTTTTAAAGTCCTCGTCCAGCATTACACTTTTCAAATTTCTAAATCTCTTGGAAAGCGTTTCAAAATGTGCTGATTATTTCCACAGTCCCAGTCAAAACAAGGCTCAGGTGTGCCAGGGCGAGGCCAATCAGCTGTGTCTTTCTGTGATTGGTAGAAATCAGCTGTCACTGATAAACCAATGATTTACTCACAAGGCTTGTTTAAAAATGTTCATATTGTCTGTGAGATCAGTGGAGGAGGGCTTTAATGGTAGCACACAACAGTCTTCCAGGAAATAAGCCTGGGTAAGTGCTGTTCTTTCTGGAGAGAACGTCATGCCAAACTCCATTAAAAAATCTGTCAATTTATTGTGCCCTTGAGTATTGGCAAAGGTACATACCCCTTAAAATATGACTTGTTGGATTCCACATTTCAATCCAGCATACATTATATCCACCAAGCAGCACTTTATTTCAATAAAATCTCAACTTTAAGAATCGGTTCTCACTACTCATTACCGCAGTTTTTTGATGGAAGAAGATTGTGGGGATGACAGGTCAAACAAGTCCAAAAGCTGCATTTTGTTGAAATATGTGCTGTTTGGTGGATCTTATGTGTGCCCAATTGAAGGGTGTTTAAGTTTAAGGAGTATGTACATTGAGGTGGGGGGGAGTTTCAAGTTGTTCTGCAGCCAGCCAGTAGAGGGCAAAAGAGTGACCGTTATATGTGAAAAATATTTAAAAGTTTGTTTTTGTGTAGAGCAAACTTT
>CABFOQ010021661.1:0-19616 GCA_900660455.1 Gephyroberyx darwinii | reverse complement strand
TGTGCACACACACACACACACACACACACACACACACACACACACACACACACACACACACACACTTCCTGACATTTGTTTCACCATCCTGATAAAAGGCTTACTTTTTAACCACATCTCCTTCTCAAGGACATGTTGAAAACAAAGGGCTCTTTTATTCCAGCCCAAAGAGTCTCATTGAGACACTCTTCATAAAAATGCTCTTGTTGCTGAGAAAAAATGTGCGTCATTGATATGCCTCTCAATTTGCCTAATCAGTTCGTACATGAACATGACGTAGACAGGAAAACACCTTGATCTGAAATAGCTAAGCTAGAGCATTTAAAGGACTCATGAACATTTCTTAAATGTCATTGGTTTTGTTCTTGGTTTGGTACTTTTACACTTTTATTTTACAATTTAGTTAACTTATTTTGATAAGTTGTTCAAAATACTGAAATGGACTTACTTAAGTATTTTGCATGGTTCAGTGGAACTTGAGTGAAATGTCAATACCAACCAACGACAGAAACTGGATACATTTATTAATGAATACATTTATTGATGAATGTTGTACTTGCCCTAAAACATGATATTGGTGAAATATGGGTAGTTCATTTAAAGCTAGCCTAACTTGTAAATGTTATTTATTTATTTTTTTTTTTATATATTGTTGTCAAAAGTTTTGATTAGACCCACCTCTACTATCTTTTCTCTCAGCACAGCAGGCAGGATAAAGATAAAGCAGCTCCATTGGAACAGTTTAGTGAAGACTTTCTATTTTCCATATTAAACACTCACACGCTTGAAGGGTGCATCCTGTGGCCAGTTCATTGTAAGAACTTTGCAGGTTCAAAGATAACCACGAGGTCACTTCCTTTTTCCTTGAAGACCCCTGTACGGTTGTGGATATAAATCCTGTTGTCAGTTATGTATACTCTGGACTAAAATGTAGAGGTATGGAGAAGCCTGCAGAGTAGAGAGTTGTTAGCTCCAGTATCTCAGTTTTAAGTCAGTACCTCTACTTTTCCAGTCAATAATACCACATAAATATCTGGCAGGTGTGCTCCGTCACAGATGAAACTATATAGTGCAAACACACTTGACATCTCATGGAAATCATTTGTCAAGGTCAAGTCTTCTGGAATTTCATATAGTAGACAAAACGGATGTAATCTTGGAAAAGAAGTCATCTTCTTCTTCAATAGGTATTTTATGGTCACAGCAGTTACAATCACAGTTCTTCAGGGTGTAATGTTTGATATAATTCATATTTTATTTGCTGGCCTATATCCAAGTTGAAAAAGCCGATGTTAACCATAGATTGCTTGAAACCAGATTGTTTGAAACCACGCAATAGAGTGCCGACGCACTTTTGGCGCCTTTCGTCTTAGACCCGCCTTCACCTGTAAAAGTTAGCAGTATTCCACGAATCAGGGCCTTATCTGTCATCAACATCCATCAGTAGTGATATGAGAAATGCTGCTTATCTGCACTAAGCTGTTGATTTATCATGTACACAGAGTAGTAGCTATCTTTGAGTGAGTAACAGTTTACAGTTAGCTTGCCTCTGACATCTCTAGAGAAAATTTGCCCCAATCTGGTCGAATGCACTTCAAAGGTTCTATAGAGCTTGCTTGGGAATGGTTGTTTATAGCCTGTGATTTTGTGTAAGGAGATGGTATCAGACCTCAGGAAGTCAGTTGGCTAACGCCTTGGTGTTTATTCTACAAGCTCCATCTTGGACCTCTGCGACCTATTTCTCTGATTGTTGTGGATGTTTCTAGCACCATGCTAATGAAAGAAAATGTGCATTGTTCACAATATGATATAACTAAGGTGTGTAGAACAGGCATATTTCAAAGTTCAATATGTTTTTCATGTCCTTGATCCTTGACAGCTGACCACAGTTTCCTCCCTCATCTTTGTATATTTGCTTTAAGGTGTTACATATGAAGATGATTTACAGGTCCAACGTGTTTTCAATCCAAGAAGAAAGCATTTGTATAGCTATATCTATCTTGTAACAACAAGTCAATTAAAGTATTGAATGTCAGACTTCAGAAAACAGACTTTCCGCAGAATATTTTTAGACATCAAAAATACTCTGCCTGAATTTTAAATATTTTCATGTGCTTTCATGTCCTACTTTATCCTAATATACTACAAAAACCATAGCACTCACAGTGTCGTGTTTAGATCACCGTTTCCTCCTAAAGTACAGACTCATTTGAGATCTGTCAGGAGGACAGGACCAGACCATCCTTTGTGTTTGATCAGAATGACAATGCGTGCCCGGTCGTCTCAGTTCAGTCCACTGTTACAGGAAATAGCTGACAGCAGGAATGCTGCCTCTCTCCTCATCAGTCTCTATAGGACTCAGCTCCACTGCTGGTTGGCTGGCTTCTTCATACAACAACTTCCTGTAAACAAGTCACCCTGCCAAGCACCCTCCCATCCTCCACCTCTGATCTCTGGGGATCTCCATTTGACCTCCTTATACACCCGAACAATCTTTTTGAGCTGAAGAATGGAAATAGAAGGCATTTTTCGAAGGGTCAATGCTGCATTTAAAAAAAAAAAGATTTCAGGGCTAATGGCCTCCAGTTCGAAGGGAGGGAATAGTTAATTGCTCGTCTAATATGAGTTTAAGTGTCCAGGAAGGGTTTATGCTAAGGAAGGCGTGTTAACTAACAGTGTTTCTGTTTAGGTGTTGAAGGTGGGATATTGCACTGAACTGCATCTAACGAAATTGATCAACAGGATTGTATTTCATTAGTATTAGTATGATTTCTCAGCAATAACACACACATCTCCTTTGCACTATGAGAGATGTAATGCGATGACAAACCAAGACTCAGGATGAGGAGAGTTTTATTTTATTTGTTTGTATCACAACAACATAAGAGGACCAGCTCGTCTTTCTTGGCCGGCGCAAAAAACGCTGGGAATCCAGCGATAAGCGTCTAAAATGTTCAAAGACGTATCGACGTGCAAACAATGACAATGCTGCAACGTCGAAACAGCACTGGCCCGATAGGGTAAGTGACAGATCAATCAACTGGCCCGGGGCCGTCGTTATTGTCGAGCCCTGGCAGGAGGGCATCTCAAAACGCACAATTTGTCAAACCTTGAAACAGATGGGCTACAGTAGCGATAGACCATGCTGGGTTCCATTCCTGTCAGCTAAGAATAAGGAGATCGCTCTAAGGCTATGTCCACATTAAGCCGGGTAAATTTGAAAACTCATACTTATCTCTCCGTTTTGTCCTCCCGTCCATACTAGGGTGGCGTTTTACCCTCCCAAAATGGAGCTTTTCGAAAACGCTCTCCCAAGTGGATAAATTTGAAAACACCAGCCCCCGTTGTCCAGTGGACGGTGAAAACGGAGACTTTCGAAAACAATGACGTTTCAGTGATGTTTCACTGCTTGACTGTTGCTTGATCCAGCTGTGAGCGAGCCGGCGGCCGGGCGATCTGCACATGCCCATGGAAGGAGGTATGCGTTTTTGATGGTCTAGTGTGGACGGCGAGCTTTTCGAAAACGCTAGACCTGAAAATGCTGGTTTCAAATTTACATGGCTTAGTGTGGACGTACTCTAAAGGAGGCACATGATTGCAAAAACTGGATGGTTGAAGAGTGGAAAAATGCTGCCTGGTCTGGCAAATCCTGGTTTCTGTTGTGACATGCTGATGGCAGGGTGAGAATTTGGCATTAACAACATGGATCCATCGTGCCTGGTGTCAACAGTACAGGCTGCTGGTGGTGTAATAGTGTGGGAAATGTTTTCCTGGCACACATTAGGCCCCTTACTACCAATGGGGCATAATTTGCCACAGCGTACCAAAACATTGTTCCTGACCAGGTACATCCCAAAAAACAAAAGTCGTGCTCTTGTAAGTTAATAGAATTTTATGTTAAAACTTAGCAAAGGTGATAATCTGAAGGTCCTTTGCACAAACCCATCATTCACTTCAATATAAATTATGTGATTACATGTTCACAGTACCTATGGAAAAAAAGCAGTTTCTGCCACAAGTTTAGAATTAAGTTATATAAGTATCAACTGAACGCCATACCAAGACCCAAATGCAGTGAATTTTAAACAGTATTTAATAATATTATAGGTTGCTGAAAACGTTTCCTGAGTTTTTGTCAACACCGTCAGATATTTTTAAAAAAGCAATAAAATCAGGAAATCACATCGTCAGTATAACCCTGAAGACACCTTTACCACTTTCCAAGGTCACACAGGTTCCAGTAAGTTTGCTATTTTTTGATAATGTAGACATATATTAATATTGCTGCTGTCATAACCATGATGCATCAACACCATCTCTTTATAATAGAGAGATTTGTTTCAAATTCTGAACAAAATGTGTGGATTTTAAGCATGTCTCAGAGGCAGCTACAGAGGGAAAACAAAAAGCTCCTGAGTAGAACACTTAGATGATATGTAAAAATGTGGTATATGGTCAACACTGTCAGACATCAACACCGTCAGGTTTTCTGACGATGGTGACACAAGATAGAACTTGTTCTATACTTTATTTAAATCCACCTTCTTGTGCAAGTATTGGTTTATTAATAAACAACAGATATTCAGCAGTTATGTTTAAAACAAGTGTGGGTCATTGTTACAGTAGCTTTAACTACAAAAATATTTTGCCTGTTTCTAGTTTTGCGTTGTTTGATGTTAAGGGGGGCATTTTTCTCTAGAGCAATGATCTCATGATTATAGTATTCCCATTCATCTGATTGGACAGGAGCTAGGTGGAGGAATAGTTGTGAGAGCACCAGAGCTTCTTTGACACAACTTTGTCCCTCTGTATGCTGTGTTTACTCAAACAGTTAGGAATTTACTGAAGTTAGTCTTTTTGATATAGCACTGGATTAAAGACTCATAATCCACACAGTATTGGCCAACATATTGACTATTTCATAGTCCTTTCCTAATTTCTTAATTCAGGTATATTTTAGGTATATTCACGTTCCATTTCCAATGCCTCATTTCCCTATTACTAATAAATACTCATTCATAAGCCTAAACAACCTTGGAGTTTTAGTTTGGCAGCATCAGTTCATGGTTTTTGTGTCTCATCATATTCTGGAATACTGCAGCCAACTTGAGCTGGAAATAAAGTTATTCCTGGTGTTTGATGTCATTGTGTTTTTCCATCAGGTGAGTGGGTGGTTCCTAGAAAACCATGACTGCCAACAAAAGTTCGAAGGCTGCACCTCGCACAGGAGGGGGTAAAGCTCCCAGGGACATTCCCGACAGGTCAGTGACATTAGCATCTGGGATGGTGGGGGCTGATTAGTGTGATCTGTGATTCATGCCACATGCCAATGGTTCTATGTTTTACCGCAGACTGGATTTTTTTTTTCTGTTCATTTCAACATTTTCTCTTCATGAATGATCAATACGCAGTAGTTTTATTCTTTTTTTTTCCACTCATGGGAAAGACTGGTGCTTTCCCATAAGTGCTGATTTTCAATGATATGCTGTTGTAAGGAGGATCCCATATTCTGGAGTAGGGCCCCGTCCAACTATAAACTGTGAGTAGTGAGCTGGAGCATGCTTGTGTTAGCATGTTGAGAGCTGACATCCTCCTGCTGGGAGAGAAAAACAAACTTTGGTAATGATATGTGATATGTAGCCCATTCGTTCTTACAGTCTATCACCCAGTACATTATTACCATGCCCAAACGTTTTCTTTAAGCCATGCCCAAATGTTGTCTTAGAGCAGAAAACCTTAGTTTAACAGGGAGACTGTCAGGAAAAGATGTAGCCTCATCTCACATAGTCTCACAAGTCTTTGTACTTCATAGCATTGCGATGTACTCTGTTCACACGACTAGCATTCACATCGAGTATTGAGCTAGCTGATTGTTAGCAGTGGTGCCAGTAGTGCAACAGTTCAGCAGCTGCCCACTTTTCTGAACATAAATGAACAAAAAACTTTCTTGAAATTGCTTATGGTGTGAATGCACCATTAGTGTTAACTACCTGAATATGAATTTGAATGTAAACACAAAAGAAATGCCGCAGTCTATGTAGCGTTACAAGAAGAGCCAAAAAAGTGGATATGTAGGGGGAAAATCTCCAAAACTATCTGCTAGATTTGTGCTGTGTATGGTAATGGAAAAACAAGTGACAGAAAGAAAGTGCTGGTTGGTGATAAGATATGAAATTTATCAGTGGTAAAATGTAATAGTCCAAGCGCTGCTCTTCTGTGAGTGATCTGCTCCCGCCATCCTGGTCAGCAAACAGGAAGTGGTTTGTGGTTGGCATACCCTGAAAGCCTGAGTGGAAGCCAGAAGCCAGGTTGTCACTGGCATCCAGCTCTGTACACAGTACTGTATGTGTGGTCGGCCCAGCTGAAGCAGTCTATTACCAGAGCTGGGCTTATTTTTACAAGCTTGATCCAGACCACCAGAACCCCCTACAGACCCCAGTCCCATCGAGTCCGAAATAGACAGGAATTCTGCACTTGTTTTCTTTTTGTGTCAGTATGAACTTGAAAGGTCTTCCTACTGCAGTCAAACATTTTACGACATAAGAAGTCATCCCAGCCAAAGTAGTATTTTTTTTTAATGCTGGATCTGCTATGTAAAAGAGTAAGAGAATAACAGAGTACTCTCAATTAAAGTACAGTAAAATCAAAGAAACAAAACAAACATTTCAACAATCAATCCTGATTGAATAAAGTCATGTGAGTATAGTAAATCAAGTAAGTGAATCAAAATAAAAGAGATTTAAAAGTTGTCAGTTTTCATTGAATACTATCTTTGTGTTCTGTAATGAAAATCAAAGGTATAATTACACTCACTGGAAAAATAATAATAATAAATAATTATAAACTTTATTTATATGCATTTATCTAAAAGCAGAGTTTACAAAGTGCTTTACAGGAAGGCATAAAAACAAGAAAAGTAACCTTTAGTCTAGTCATGAGGGCCCTGCCTGAGGCTTTCAGGGTGTACTCTGGCTCTAGGGAACCAACAGGTCAGTAATGTAGCTAGGGGCCAGACCTAGTTGAGATTTAAACATGATCAGTAATAACTTAAAATCAATTGTAAATCTAATTGGTAACCAGTGGAGAAATTGGGGATATATGCTCTTTGTTCTACCAGTAAAGATCCTAGCTGCTGCATGACAGTGACGCTTGGCTGAGGAAGTAATAGAGGGAGTTACAGTAGTCTAATAGAGATGGGATTAAAGCATGGATGAACTTCTCTGGGCATTTCAGACTGAATTACACCATGCAGTGCACTCAATATGCGCTTGGGCCACATTTACAAATTGGTGACTCTTAAACTCCACTTCCTGAATAGGTCACTGATATATTTAAGAAATAGAGGCAGTTTCTCCTCCTCCTTTAGTTCATTCCTAAAGCACAGACTGAGGCCAGTTTTCATCACTATTTCTGTATTTCACAGCCATTGATACTGCCACATTTGGCATTTTGGTTATGCAAGTTAGGACCAACGTCACCGAGTCAAATTCCTTGTATTGCGAATGTACTTGGCCAATAAATTGGGTTCTGATTCTGATAAAACCAGGACATGTGTTTGACTTATTGTAGGGTTTCAAATAAGCAAATCTGATCGACTTTTAATGTACATATGTTGTTGGAGCCTCCAAAATGTACATTGTTCTCTATTATAAGGGCATCTTCACACAGTGCTTTTTGAAAGTGTTTGTGTGCCATAAACCATTTTCAAGTTTGATAAAGTTTATATTCACATGAATAATCTGAGTAATGATATAATCAGCATGAGTATAACCCAATTAAAACACCTAGATTTCTGCTCAATCTTTTGATTTGCTTTGGTACTTAAACACTTAAGTTGAATTTCTGTTCTTTTCATTTTCTTAAAATATACTGGCATGTCAATAATGTCACTAATCTAGATTCACTTGCAGAAGTTGACTGGATGCAGTGGTATCTTTACATGACAATGAGTGATGGCAAAAGTGGTTTACATGGATTCATTTGATAGGTTCAAATGAATCCATGTAAACCAACATATTACTTACAACCATGTAAACGCTTTACTCAAACTATAACCTTAATCTGATTAATCATAGTAATCAGAGGATTGTGTGCTTGAAAATGTCTTTGGCGTACTTCAAAATGCTAGTTATGAGCAGGTACTACACAATGTAGTAAGAGTCTTCAGGCACAGTTAGCTGTTAGCTGTTACCTGGAAATTGTGTAAGAGTGAGCTAAGACACATCCATCATATACACTAGAACTCCTGCGTAGAGCTTGCAGGTTCCCAGGTGTTGCTACAATCTCCCTCCCTGGAGTATGAGGAAAGAAATCAGGGCAGGGCAGAGAGGTGTGAAGAGAGATCTGTCCCAACCTGCATCGCTGGATCACTGTCCATGGCCCTCGGCTTCCTCCTCCCAGCTCAGTGCTTGTTATTCTAACCACGGCTGTGACATCAGATCTCCCAACGCTTCACTTTCTCAAGAGTCAGCTAGCTTCCAAGTCGTGACAAAGTTGCTGAAAGACAATGAGTTTTTAAGGTGTCGGGGATCTATACGGAAAGTTTGTCTCTCTATGGAAACCTTAAATAGGTTCACAGTGACCAGTGTGAGAATGTGTGTGTGGTGAACAATGTTGTAGTCAGCAGTGGAAGGATTAGCATCCAGTCTGTGTATCAGTTAGCCCCAGGGATCACACACAGAGAAAGCTCTGAGGACCATAGAGGAGCAGTGAATCTGTTAGAGGTAAGGAAGTTGTATCTCTTGCTCAGTATAGTGGGTTCTCAATACTTTGTGTGTGAGGTCCACTTTGATTCTCCCCAAATCATTTTAATTATGTGGAAAATTCCACACAGCCTTTTTTAATGTCGTCTGTATTTGCTTTGGCCTTAATTTTGATCTCATGCTGCCAAAGAAGAATACTTTCCTTTGCTTATTTTCAATATGTGGTTAAAGTTGTCATTTTCCCTTTTATCTTTTAAAATGAATTCAAAATTTTAAAGTAATTCATTAAGGTTTTCTTCCTTCTTTTCTTCCGCACTTAGTTTCTGTTATTGTACATGCAGCAGGGTTGAGTGTAACTCTTAGCAGCCCTTATGGCTTGCTTCTTTCTACTTATAATTATTTATTGTTTTTTATTATTTGCTTTTTCAGGAACACATTTAGAAATATTAATGTTACCAAATGTTTGCAAGGTATAACAGCCACCCCACACTCACGCCTCTCTGTCTTGTTTCAGGTGCCAGTCTACATCCCCACCTCCTATTCTCTCTGCCAGCCAGGGACGGTGCCAGCAGCCTCTTCTCAGTGACGGTGAGAATTCTGGGAAGCAGAGCAGGTACGTCAGGACTGACGGCAGATTCCTTGGGCGTGCTGGCTGGAGCAGCAAGACAGCTAGCCTGTACAGTGGTGCCTCTCTCTCTGCTGACTTTGACTCCCACAGCCGACTTACCAAGTCCAAGAGCATTGGTTGCCTGGACAACAAGCTTTCCATCTACAAGCCCTCAGCCCCAAATCAGGTGTGTCAGGAAAGTCAGGGCACCCAGGAGCAGAAGGAGATTCAGAAACAAGGGGATATCTCTCTGGGAGATGGACTTAATGGTGGGCCCCTGAGCTGGAGCACACACTCACTGGGACCTTCCTCTAACCAAGGCCACAAGCGCACCCTCTCTCTCTCCTATCCAGTAACAGGTGTTCCCCCCACCTCTATCCGCAAAAAGATCTCAGAATGGGAGTGCAGGAGGGTGGCTTTGCCTAGGATGAGCTTGTGTCTAGAAAAAAGGTCAGGAGGGGAGCGTGTGGGGGGCAGTGAGGGCTGCCCCAGCATGCTCTCTTCACCCTGTAGTGAGAAGACTTTTGATTTTAAGGGGGTCCGTAGGATGAGCACAGCATTCTCAGAATGCTCCTATACGGAGACAGAGGAAGAGGAGGCACCTTCAGACAAAGAGGGCTTGGGCCGCTTCCAGAAAAGGATAGGCAAGACAGAGCCCTCAGCAACATTCCTACGTTCCCTGACTGCTCGGAAGGAGAAATCGGCAGTCCTCAATAGGATACAAAAGATAGAGCAGGCCCTGAAGGAGAGTCCCAACCCGCCCCCTCCACGGTATCTGAATAACTGCTATGCTCCGGACAGTGCATGCAACAGTAAGCGCAGCAGTATTTGCTCAGTGGCCACTGAACCAGACACCCTTATGGTGTCTGATAAGCTCTCTAAACTCAGACAGCGGTTCAGTGTGTGCTCAGCTAGGTCTGAGAGCCCAGAGCCAGCCAGACCACAGTCCACTGGGGGCACACCAGTCAACCCGTTGCCTAAACCCAAACGCACTTTTGAGTATGATGCCAACCGAAACCAGAAGGGTGTGTTGCCAACCAATGGATTACCTCCAAGCAGAGCCTCTGAATCCCCACCACCCCTGCCATCTACCCCTGCCCCCAGCGTGACACGTACGGCAAAGACTGAGGGCAGCGCCCCAACAAGACTTCAGGATAGGTGAGAATATCAGTGCACGTATTCACTGAGATGAGATGGTATTATTATTAGAATGCCTTTGTTAGCATTGTGCGTCTCAGTCAGTATAAGCATGGTGCACTGTTGTGTAGCAGTTTTGCTCCTGCATTTTCAGACAGTAAAAACATTTGTATCCTTTCCCCCTTGAGTCCTCCTCAGAGCAAACAGCATGTTGAAATGGAGATGCTGATTTATGTTGCTGCACAGTGCAGTGTAAAATCTGCCTTCTGCAGTAAAAACACCGGGGCTATGAGTCTGGTTGGACTCCTTTGGGGAGTTCCACATGTACGGGAGATCATTTATTTTCCTTGGATTTTAAAATGTTTCTAACATGTCCTGAGAATGTTGTTAGGGATAAGGATCACAGGCTAGGTGTTTGCTTTGTTGGTGTTGTAGTCTTAAGAAGTTATTGGCTTTTTTGTCTGGTTGTAGTAAAATATGTTAGACAGTGATGGAGCAAGCTTATTTGGTTTCTTATAAGTTTTCCTCTGTTTACAATATTGAATCTGTTGAATTTCCCCAAAGCCACAATATTTTCCTCTAATGAGGAAAATATTGTTTGGCTTCATGTAAAGAGTATCATGTTGTTTTGATACAGCCTGTAGCTTTTTGTCATCCAAGGTTCTTCCATAGGTTTTTCATAAGGAAAATACCCAAATAGGGTAGCTGAGAAGCAGCTCACACTGAATGTAATTTTTAAGCTCCATTGCTAATGTACTGTACAGACCGTTTTAATGTGTCAGGCTCTTGCTGCAAATTCTATACTGTCTTTGTGAGCTATGAAAAGGCTGTCCTAGAGAAGCCAGTGAAATCACACTATGAATTATTATGCCGCTCTATGGTTGTGTAGAAATTACCCTGAACCTTGGATACTGTAGTATAGTCCTCGGTCTTTATTTATAGCCCTCAGAATAAGATGTCTTCACGCAGTTGTGTGAGGATGGGGGCTCATATCTTCTTGATGTGCAAAGGGGATGAAATCCTTAATGTTCATGACTTGAACTTGAACTGATTCCTGTGTCTCAATTTCAGACCAGGCTTGAAAGCCATGAGCCTATCAATGCAGTGACATGACCATAGCACCCTTTACTAATGTAGCTAAATGAATTTCCTCGTCTGACTCACCAGATTCACACTCTCATGATATATGCCACACAGTGTGCAAACAGCACACTGAATTTGTAAAATATTTTCACGTTTAGTTGTGACTTATCAGGAATGACCTTGTGATTGGAGCACATGTTGCTTTCAACTGGTGTTCCATATTTCTTCTCTCCTTTCTGTATTTTATAATTAGCAGCTTCTGATTTAGGGTTATTGAGGGATAATACATGGTTTGGACTTCTTTGAACACTTCAAGTGTCTTTTATCCACCTGTTTAGCCCTTCTCTGGTTGCAGTTGGCCAGTGGAGAATGTTAGGAGCCAGTTAGGAGTGAGCCAGACCTATCTTTCCTTTTATCTGTCAGTCCCCCAAACCCCACTTATTGACTCTCCATCCCTATAATTTTGTGTGTAACATTTCCCATCTCAGTCTGTTTTGAGTTTAATTGAATTGAATTTCTTTTTAGGGAATCGTGTGAGTCAGAGGATGCTGCAAGTCTGCCGTCCTTATATCCGTCCTCACCTACAGAGAATGGCAGTGTAATCAGAGAGATCCGGAGTCGGCCCAATTCCAAAACCACTTTAGAGGAGAATGCCTATGAGGACATAGTAGGTAAGCACAATGGCACACTGGTGTTGAATACAGCCGGCCTCCATTTGATCTTGATCACTCACTGGCCTCTGTCTGGCCTGGGTCACTCATGGGTACAATTTGATGCACTGGGTCTTTGGACAATGGTTATGAGTGAGCCAGCCACAACAGTTGATATATGATGTTGCTCTTCCAGTGGTAGATGGCCAGGGTTTAAATTTGTATCATATCCATTTCAATGATGATTTTAAGCAAAACAATTTTTGGCCTTTCAGCAATCACTGTTGTATGATATTAGAGCTGCGCCGATACCAAGCCTGCCAACTATTGGCCTGTTATGAAACAATTACAGGAACAAATTCAATTGCATTTATTTATTTGTGTGATCGAACTATGCACTGACCATTGTATAACAATCCTCAAATGAAGAAGTAATAAAGTAGATATGCTACATACCATATTGCTACAGGATATAGCTTCTCTGTGTGTGTGTGTGTGTTTGTGTGTGTGTGGGGGGGTGGGTGACCAACCACTGAAAGTGGTTGGTCATCTAATGCAGTGTATTTTGCTACTTTCTCCGAGATTCTTTTTGCTTTGGTGCTATCACCAGTGAGCCACTCTTGGATATGGATTATATGGATTGTTCTAGCGTTTGCTGCTTTGCTTGGCTAGTGCTGGCCTGGCTAGCTAGCTGCCGCTGTTTGGGTGGCTTGGTGCAGTTCTATTACCCTCCTTGTTAACCTTGCAGAATCTCCACACTGCTGACTTTTTTTCTCCCGCTAGAAAGTTTTATGTTGCGCAACGCACATGACATCAAAGTATCGGTATCAGAACAGATTCATATGCTAATACAAGTACGAGTACCTAGGAGCTGGATTGGTGCTGACGTACCCCTCATTTATATTGACCTTGCTAAATGTTTCTACAGGCTGGTATTGCAAATTCTGGAAAAGAAATATAATTAATCCACTCTGTATTACATATTCTAGGCCTTTCTTCACAATACAGAAAGGTTTTTTTCTGCAGTTTCTCACAATAAATTGTGATTGGATTGTGACAGGTTCTCTGCAGCTCCAAGCTTTTTGACAGTAACAGGTTTTGTTGTTTTGGCCATGAAGGACAGGTTAGACCCAGAAACTGTGGATTCTTTGAAAGGAATGTGTGTTTCACAGTAAATATGTCAAGGTTATGGTCTGTGTAACAATGGCCATAGAGGAGAATGATCAGATGCTTTGCTGGTGGGGATAGCATCTATGCAGCATGGTTTGATGGTAATAAGATTGTCAGGGCAGATGCCCCTCCTATGTTTAGAGGTGTGGGATATAGAAAATTCTCAATGTGGTAGCAGTTTGCCTTGTCACCTAATGCCTCAGCCAAAGCATGAGATACATGGACAACAGTTTACCCCTCCAGTAAAGAGCCCATCAGCCTTTATGAGGCTTGATATTCCCATAAAGGTTCCCCTGTTGTCTATAAAATGCCACACTGCTGTCCAGTCTACCAACACTTGTTTAGAGAGAAATAAGACCCCAAACCCACACCCCTCCATCAGCGGCTCAGAGAAAGTCACCTTAAGGCTCCTTTTCCTCGTATAATAGCATATTGAAACAATGTTGCTTTTTGATCTTCAATGGTTTCACTGGATGGTTTTATCAAATGTGCATCAAGTGTTCCAATAAAACAGTTTTAAAGTGCTCAGACTCGTCATTCGACTGTCACAGTTTCAGGTTGTTTTCTATATCTGTACACCTGGTGCTGGCACAGTTTATTATTATCTATTTAGATTATTTTAGATTCATCAGTTGTTTCTAGCAATGGGGATCATTTGTTTGAGACAGGAATAGGGGTAAATTAGCTCACTGTATATTGCCTATATTTTGATTCTCCAACATTGTCTTCTCACACTGTGATTATTTTAGGGACACATTGTGTATGTCAGTGTAAACAGGATCAACTCATAGTTCTCTGGGTGCAAAGAGACAAAGTATGTGTGAAGTGTTGGACATGTTTAAGAGCCAAATTCCTTTCCACTAGCAAATGACCTGAGGCCTGCTGCCCAGTGCAAGAGCCAGTTCTCCTAGTGCATACTTCACATGGTGGAAATGTGTGTCTGTATGAATAGTCTGGTCTGAACATCAAAAATTCTGTTTCTGATGATTAGGCATGGATGTGAAGTAAAAAAAATCATCATTCACATATTGAAATATTTTTCATGATAAATGCACAATGATGAGCAAATAAATGCCTCTTTTCCTTTATTGTGTTATTCCATGGCATTTCTACAAAGGAGCGTGCTGTGAGCCTAGACCAAGTGTTTATTTCTCTGACCAGCATGTTTGAAATGATCAATGTCTTGCTCAGTGGCATTTTATTCAAACTGAGGATGTGCAACAGTCTCAGTGAGCGCATGAGGAGATGGGTGGCTTTCATGTGAACCCCAACAAAGCCTCCATTGTTCACGCAGCACCATGAGTGTGGAATCCACAATTCCATCAGGCAGTTTTGTGAATGTTGATTAGATCCAGAGAAAGACATTGTCTTTGTGTCCAAGTTACATGAGTGTATCTCCAGTGACTGTGCTCCAGTTTGAAATAGCTGGCTTTAATGGAAGCACAGAATGGTGGTTTCCACCACCACTAAGCAGTGGTTTACAGGGCAGATGTTCCATTTGAGAAGCAGCCACAGCAGTGGGAAATGAGCCATGTTTCAGTCCCTGTGTGCCCCTATTTCAACATGCAACCCATACACTGAACCAGAAGTCCCCACACATTTCCTGAACTCCATGAGGAGATCTTGGCTGCCTAGGATATCACTGAGAAATTCACTTACTCTGTCTTGGGTTTTTACTTGTGATTAATTGTTGTCAGAAGTTTACCTTGAGAAAGTCATGTGGTACCTGTGTATGACTACAATCATGTGACAGACTCTCAAAGGAATGAGTAAGTGCCTATGACTAGCATAGTTCCCAGATGAATAATGCCCTGTACACTAGAAGAGCTGTGATTCAGCTGTATGTATCATTAAACCCAGGCCTTGCTCAACCTCACCTTGATTGACCAGGCTTGGTCATATTCTGTCTACTCTTACACTTGTGAATAAATGTGGCAGAAGAAGGATAACTATGTAATAATTGATGCAAAATTCAATGAGCTTATAAACTTACACTGTTATAGACATGGTTGAATATATGGACCTATGTTTTGCTCCTCTTTCGTGCTAAAGAATTTAGACTCCAAAAATACTGTTCATTCTCCTGCATAATTTCTCCAATGTGGTCACAAGTAGACTGTCCTCAGGGTGGATACACTCTCTAGTTTGTGGTGCTGCCAAATGTTGACCCATTTTTCATTCAATGCACATTTCTTTTTACCACATGAATGAATGGGCAGTGCCACTGTAGTTTGTCCAAGGAGTGGGACGTTCTATCCATGTTCATTTTATTGGTTAAGCTGATACCTTCATTGTTCGTATAGTTTGTTCTCGGTCTCGCCCTGTCCAGAGAGTCTATTGTGTAAACGCAGAGGTACAGTCACAGTGTGTAGTTGAGGTGTGTCCACTTCCTTCATATGTCTCTGTGTGTGTGTGTGTGTGTGTGTGTGTGTAACTGTGAGTGAGAGAGATTTGGATGCTTGTAATCAGAGTAGTTGATTAGTACCCTCCAGTACATCAGCAGCCATAGAGACATATTATTTTCCCAGCAGGCTTTCATTACAGCACTGCTTCAGTTTAATGGAGTTGTGGCACAACGAGGGGTCAGACTAAGCCCTCTTATTCTGCTCCTCAGCTTTAATGATACACAGAAAATCAGCCAGGCGTCTCATTTACTGTATGACACAACAGAATGCTCTAAAGATCCCTGTTAATATAGCTTGTGTCTGTGTGTGTGCATAGGTGGGTGTCTGTTTACCTCAAACAGGTCGCTAAAGTAGCTCATTGAACAAAGCACTACCTGTAGGTTAATGTTTGGTAACTATTTTTAACACAGATCCTAAATTAGTTGGGGTTTCCCTAATATCTTTGGGAGGATAAAGCCGAGCTATCAAATAGATTTTTGTCTGTTGCTTTCTGTCGACAGATAATACTTTTTTTTTTCTTTAAAAAGTTCCCCTCATGCATTTCAATGCCATCTGGCTCTGTTTTTATTCTTCAGTGTGGTTCCTTCACTTTCTCACAACCTTATTTAGACTCTGCCAAAAAGCTATTCTCAGAGCATGTCTGAATGGACATAAACTTTGGTGTTACACAAGTTTTCCTTTTATTGAAGTTGGCTCTCTGCCGAGTGACATCAGTGAGAGCTGTGCAGTGGTCTGTAAAGTTCCTGCTCTTTCCTAATCTGTTATCAGTTATTGATTGAAATATATCTTAGAGCTATGCAATAGGAAAGTCCACACTTACTGTAACTTGGTGTGATAGTTATTCACCTTTCTCAACCTTGCTGGCTTGTGTCTTATTTACAACTTCAAAACTTGGGTAAGCATATGTTGGGACATCAAAAAAAAGTGTTGGAGAAATCCCAGATACTGCAAATATCCCTTAATTCACAAAAAAAAATAAAAATATTTATCACAGATAAAGTCAGATAAATTATGATTACAGTCATAATATACAGTATTTGTACTGTAATATATTTCATCTAAGAGGATGACCATCTTCATTTGTCCACTCTGTCTCTCAGAGCAGACAGTTTGGATGCTTGGACAGTGACTCACCAGCAGTGGAGTATCCAGGAGTTTCATCTGGGCCCAGTCAGAGGGCCTACACGGCCCAGGGCCAACAGTAACTGTTTTGAAAGGAGGCAGTTCACTTCAGCCAGCTGCAAGTGACCTTTGACCTACCTTGGATGACTCATCTCTTTTCAGACTAGGGAGCCTCTCTCATGCCCTTGACACCCTTTACTGCCCTCTCTGACCCCACAGCCACCTCTGGATTCTATCAAAGGCAGCTTGTGTCCATTGATATTACAGCTGGCATTATGTTGGGGCTAAATTGACTGCTTATATGCATCCCCACAGAGAAGGAGAACCCATACGAGGATGTTGATCTGAAGCGCAGGAGTTTGGTTCGGAAGTCTTGTCTGTTACCAGAGACCAACAGATCCTGGACCACCATGGACAGGAAACTGAACTCTCCACCTCAGGTAAACCAGCTGGGATTGAGAAACAGGACTGATATGTTTTCCTGTAGTAAAGTGAACCCCTCTAAATGTGTTCTAGCTCTAAATCCTGGACAAGATGCTCTAAAGAATCTTGTTTCACAGTAAGATTTCTCACTTGGTGTACTACAGCAAACGGTTTGATGTGTTTAGATCTGGTGGTGCTCTCTCACTTTCTCTGTCTCACTCTCTCTAAAGAAAGAGGAATCAGTTCCCCAATGTTAGTGGATTGGGGTGAATATAAATAAACAACAACTTGTGAATCACATGAAAAACGAGGCTTATCTATCCTCAGAACCTTCTGTCTTCTCTCTGACTAGTTGCCCTCCAAATCCAGTAGCCAGTCCCTGCGCCTCTCTGGTCCCAGTGACAGGAAGAGCCACCGGTCATTGCAGCTATCCAAACGCCACAGCCACGATGACATGCTGCTTCTACCCCAGCTGGGTGCATCTCCCTCCTCTTGTGGTCTGCTGGATGATAGCCTTTGCGGTCCCAGTGATACCCTTTCACATAGGCACTGGAGGATTCCCAAGGTACACACTGCTCCTAAGTCTTACACAAAATACCTACGTACACTAAGTCTGTGCAGAACATGTTTCTGTGGGGACCAAGTCAAGGTCTGAGAAAATGAGCAGCTCTGCATGGCTTATAAGTACTTAGTTTGGGAGAGAGGTTTTTGGAACACGGTGCATCAGAGCATGTAATTGCCCCTTAAGTCTCAGCTCTCATGGTACATGTCCTCAAGAACTCTTCTGAAGGGACCCCTTTAGTTTAACATTTTTCTGCAACCCTCACAGCACATTTGTTTTGCACTGTAACCTTTGGACAGGTATACCTTCTAAAAGTCGAACTCACCTCCTCATTACCTAGGATCAAATAACACTCTTCTTGAGGTTACCCAAACACAGAACTTCCTCCTTCTGTTTGCAGCTGGTCCAGAGAATCAACTCCATTTACTGCACTAAACGTGGGAAGAAGAGGCTGAAGAAGCTGTCCATGTCCAATATTGAGACTGCATCTCTGAGAGGTAAGGGCTCTCTTTCTTCCCCTCATCCACTGGCTGGATTAGTGAGTAAATATTTGTGCCTCAGCCACCCACATAGAGCTCCAGCTATGTCCTTCTCCTGACATAAACACATGTTTGCAGAATGGACCTTTGACCCTTAGCAAACCATTTCTTCTGTCTCATGTCTACCTCCAGATGACAACAGTGAGAGTGAGAGTGACTCAGATGACAGGTTCAAAGGTGAGAGAACATTCATAGTTTCTTCTCATGTCCATTTTAGTTTTGACAAGTGACCTGTTCTGACCAAACAGACCGTGGATTTGTAACAGAAAGGATTGCCGTATGGATGGATTAGCAGTAGACTATACAAATATCTGTCACTTGTCTGGATCTCATGAGAAGAATGTGTGCTATTGAGATTTAATGACGCTTTCTCTCAGATATCAGTGGTGTCAGTAAAGTGAATTATAAGGTGTGTATTGCCTGTGTATCAACAACACATATAACAGCTTTTTATTCCCTGACTGTTGGTCTTGTTGAAGGCTGATACCCTGTGAGTCTTGCCTGCGCATGCTCGACTGTACATTTCTTAGTGTGAATTTTGTTTAGACAATGCATCGTATGTATCATTGCTTGCCTGTCTCCTCAGCCCACACCCAGAGGTTGTTGAAACTTCAGTCCATCCTTCGACGGGCTCCCAGCTACCGCACACTCGAGCTGCAGCTCATTGAGTGGCAGGAGAGAGAGCTCTTTGAGTATTTTGTGGTGGTGTCCCTGAAGAAGAAACCCAGCAAAAACTCCTACTCCCCAGAGGTCACCTATCAATTCCCCAAGGTAAAGGCAAAACAGCCTTAACTTGATCCTGTTGGTCCTCTCTGACCCCCTTTACACTTGGCTTTTACATCCTAGGTTATTGGATTGTTTTCAAATAGAGCAAAAATACATAAAAATACAGGTGTAAATGCACCCAAGAAGCATTAAAGATCGGATCGCTGAACTGAACGTCCGGAGCCCAGGGAGTCTTGGGAGCCTATTGACTGTAAGGATAACTAGGGAACTGTTTCTGTGGCAGGCAAGTGTTTAGTTATTCAAAGATATATTTTTAAAGATCTTATTTAAGATCTTGTTCAACAGTAGTATCCCTGGGGAGAGGTATGGCAGGCACATGCCTGATTCAATGATGTCAAGTTGGAGGGGATGGGGGTGTAACTCAAATGTTGTTCTGTTCATATTAGAGAGGTCCATGGGGACCTGAGAACAGTCATTTGCGCATTGAAAC
>CABFOQ010021660.1:0-10994 GCA_900660455.1 Gephyroberyx darwinii | reverse complement strand
CCAGAGTTATTCAAAATCCAGAGAAATACTGCAAGACTCTAATCTGCGAAGAGAGAGAAAACCTTGGCACCCCTTGGCTTAGACAGAACTGGAGAAGGACATAGACTCACCAAATGAGATTTCTTGCAGGAGTGTCAGAAAACATTGTGAACCTGAAAATGTGCCCACATCACCAGAAACTCACCCTAAAGACTACTGTACAAGTGGAAGTGGCTTGCCCATTAATTGACAGTCATAGAGTGCCAAGATACACATCAGAGATTAAGAGTCCAACTGACAATGTTTATTTCAGTATAAGAAGAAGCTCCTATTATACAAAGTTGTTTATGTAAAAGAATAAGTGACAGCCACCTTCCACCTCAATCCTCAATTCCAGTTACCCCTTAATAAAGTCACATCCTGGGCTTTTCTCTCCTCCTGATAGGTGATACAGCTCCTGGGTCAGTACCTGAACTAGCACTGTTTTAAGAAGGCATTGTGCATTCATTTTACCTTAATGCTGATTGAGTCTCGTCTGCGTTCATGCCTCACACACACTTTTACCAGCTAATTGCAGCTTTTCAAAGGGAATGGGAGGGATTTTGAAGGTCTGGCCTGAACTGCGATGTCAGCTGATTTTACAAATACAAAAGGAAATGCACGTCAAACTATTTGGGCTATTTTCTTTCAATTTTAACCAAGGGCTGTTATTTAAACGCTCAATCAAGCTAGTTTGGCAAGTGGAGATGTCTCTGCTTTTCCATGAATCTTTGAAGACAAATTGTTCACTAAAATTGACTGATTGAGCTCTTTTGCTACAGGGACTGACAGGAGGTGGCAGCTAGGTTTTGTTTTTTTAAAGGCATTTTTTGTTTCAAATGTGATTATTATTATTATGAAATGTTGTATGCTTTGTTTCTAAGCACTGGTGCAAACCTTGTAGCAAGTATTTTTTGGTTATGGTGAGATGTCAGACTAACTCCTACCCTGTGCTCTACCAAAGGATTTGTCCCCAGGAAAGACCTACCTGACTCCGGCTGTTGACGGCAGCAAAAAGCAAATCTAAAAGTTTTCGTAAATTAAGTAGAGTAAATCATCGTGTTATATCAATTCACAGAGCGTAGCAAAACAGACAGTTATTTATATGAATATACTGCAAATTACTTGTTTATCAGTGCTTTTCTGTCTACTAAACCATGTAATCATATCATTTCCGCTGCTGTATTGTGTGGCAAGGACCTCGGGCATCCTTTTCTTTCCTGTCCGGCTAATTTTACGATAGGAATTCAAACGCTTGAGTGCAAAGCATCCATCTTCTCCATGAACACACACTCGTACAAATATATACACTTTTACCTGAACGTAAGCGCACACACCCCCCAAAAAGAGAAAAGTTGAAAGGAGCAGCTCGTTTTGCTAACAAGTGGAGTAGTAGTACAGTGTTTCATAAATGGCTCCACTAATCAACAGCGTCTGGATCTGTAGCCCGTCTATATTTAGCTCCCCTTTCTCACATCTCAAGTCCCTGCTCAGCCCACCTACGGAGCTCGCGCTGCTTCTGCTCAGAAAGAAAGTTTAATAATGGCAACTACTTAGATTAGTCTCCATGGCAATGACACGGCACGTGCAGTAAGATCATTGCAATCACCACGCGGGCTTGCAGACAAACACACGAGATGAAGTAAAAACCCTTTTTATGGAGGCTTCATGTTAGCACCGAATTTAATTTTGCATGAACTAAAAGTGACGGCAGTGATAGATGGAGGAAGTGAGAAGTTGGGGCTTCGGCCCAGTGGGTTGCATTTTCATACTTTCCATTTGATACCTTTTAACGTTATGGTTGATGAGAATAATTTTGCACTTGCCCAAACTGAAAACCCATAGCATCAATATATGCTAAACACACTGATCTCATTTTGAATGTTTATCTATAATGTATGCCTCCTTCATTGATCCGTCAGGAGCATCCAGGCCTCTGATCACTGATTGGGACCGTGTGTCTTTACATGGTTTTAGCCAGCTCTCTCTCAGCCCCTCTCTCGCTGTCATTCTTCTCTCGTCCCTGTCCATTTTTAGAGCAGTTACAACCAGAAATCCTGTTATGGCCGTGATTGATCGGGCTGATTAACTTTCAGGAGGAATTCTGCAATCAGTGGCGGCCCACAAGATGCAGCTATCTGAAATCAGTCAAATGATTAAACAAGTAATTGGCCAGTTTCATGCTGGAACCAGCCAAGCAATATCACTCACGGCTGTCGCCTTACCTAAGGCAACACTAATGGTTCCCAAAAGGATTGAACCTCTTCTGCAGATGCTGAGTTTTGTTTTCTTCCATTGATATCTCTTTGTTTCCTGTTATATTTATTTTAAAAATTCACTAGGAGTGATAATTGTGGCACAAATAATATGGAATAGATATTTTTATGTTTTTCTAATTGATGCCATCAATTTGAATTTGAAGCAGATCAGTGTCGGAACAAATGCTCTGGAAGCAAAATAATCTCACTGGTTGAGTGAAACCTTAGTGGGCGGAGCCAAAGATCCATATTTTCAGAGGGCAAGTTAGCTAATTGGCTTACTTGAAAAGCAAAGAAGGAACTAAGAGTCAAAATAAAAATATAATCGGCAATGACTTATTTAGTCAGTCATTATCTTGTGTAAGGTCAGCAGGCTAGCTAACTAGCTTACCTAGTTAGCTATAGGCTAGTATGGCTAGATGATAACCTATTCAATTTGCAGCAAGAGCGCTAGGCTTCATAATATTAGCTACCTCCTGTCTCCACGCTTGCCTTTTTCACTGGGCTTCAGTCTAACATTACTTAGCCAGAAACACTGTGGTTCTTTGGCTCCGCCCCCTGAGGTTTAACTCAATGAGATTATTTCTGCGTCCGAGAAATGTTTGTAGAACTAAAACTCCAATCTGCGACATGCAAACTTTAATGTTTAATGTAAGGAATTTTAGACATAAGCTGCAGTTTACTTTTAGTGTTCAGGTTAGGTTTACGTGGCACTTACCAGCTTGCGTGCCGTGCCAGGTAGCTTATTAATTGTTCTAAGTCAGAAAGTCACAGTGGGTAAGTAAACATGCAGCGGATGAGGATTTCCGTTTACTTCTCTGGTTGTTGTTTTTCTGCATTGCTAGTAGCGTAAGAGCGAAGGAGCAATGCAGGTGTCAATTTGCTGTTCCCTTTTTTTCACCAGATGCCTCGACTCCGCCCTCAACCCTGGCAGATGATTTACATATCAAGGTTGCAGAGATATATGTATGGACGTGACTTACCTCTCAATGCTGAAAGAGATAGAAATTTAATTGAACTCCGGCTTCTTGGAGATTCATTTGCATGAGTTTTTTTTCATGCTTTTCCAGCGCCGTCACAAATTGTTCTGTCTTCACCAGCGTGACTACTCCTTTTCCTCAAAATGAATGGCTAACGTTGTCTCTTGAACAATGATGAGGGAAGATGGGTTGCCTGTGGGAAATGTATTAGTACAGATTGATGCATGATTGTTCGGCTGATTATGATCAGAATTACAGGTATGCTGCAAGCTAATGAAGGGTTATGGGTAATAATAGTGTTGATTTTTCACATGAAACCTTTTGAACTCAGCCTACCAGTTTTGAAAGTAGACATGAAAATACATCTAGTTATAGTTTGTTCTGGGTGATATAAGTTCTTTTTGGAATGGTAATGGTGTGGTGAAGATACCCTAAAAATTAACAAAAACTTAAATTGTCGGTGAAGATTTTTCATGCTGCGTTGTATTTCCAATGGTGAACCTGTTGCCCTGCAGTTATCAGATCCTAAGAACTTATTGAAGCTGCACTAGGCAACGAAAAAGTCTTTAAACTGCGTGCAACATGCTCATGTTGAGCAATCCGGACAGTCTGTGATGCTTTATACCAAAGGGATGAGAGAGGCAAAAGATCTAACATTGGTGAGTCCAGCCTCACTCACTGCGTTGGAGATAGTTTGTATTTCACACTTAATTTTTCTATTAGTCACTTCTTGTGGGTGTAGAAGTGTCCCTACCCCACACATCTTATATTGCATCCCCACTTTGTGATTTAGGCTGATAAGACCGGTGCTTTAACAATATCTGAGAGGGAAAAAAATTGCATTTGAAAAGTGAGATGGATTGGGGGGAGTAGAAACAAGGGATGGAGAGTAGTGGATTTTACGTATTTTACAGCACAAGCTGTCCAAACGAAGGACGTTTGGTCTTATGAGACACTCCGGGCCGACGCTGCATCTTGACCTTATTCTTCTCTCTGCCCATGCTGACAATAGCCTGGGGTCCACAATCACACATCAACACCTCTAGAAGTGAGATAATTCAGTTTTATTGCTGCATGCAGAAATATACCCGGTTAGAGATGCTGTTAATCTTAAAAGCGCCGGCTCATTTCTCTCAAGCCTGTGAACACAATCTATTTATAGATCAACTCACTAGTTTTCTCTTCCTCGGTGTGAAAAATAAAAACACACATTTTAACACATGGAAGGCATGGAATTGTTTGTATGCATTACAAATGAACTCCGTGTTTATTTGCTGATGTATTACTCACCATAATATGTAAGCTGACAAATTATTTAGTGGAAAGCTTTTTGCCACTGAACTTCAAATGTATTTGTCACGGGGAAACCACTAGATTCAGCATTAGAGAAAATGATACACTTGTGTATTCCTGGAGATTAAAAGATGCTTACGATTCTCACAATTTCATAATGTTTTGGAGGAACAGAGATAGTGACATAAAAAGCAAGCATTGGCCTTTCTTACATTTTATATCTAAGGTAAAAATCTACATTCTGAAACTGAGAAGTGGGCTTGTGACTGGAAGGTCGTGGTTCAAGTCCCGATGCCGGCTGGGAAAATGCGGGTGGGTAAAGTGAATGAGTAATGTGCTCCTATCACTAAAACAATTGCTGTCGATGTAGCCTTGAACAAGGCACTTGCCGCCATATTGCTTCAGTGGAGCTGCCACATGAATGTGTTTAACTGTGAAGATGAAGCAGGGCATCGCTAGAAAAGAGAATGATGCTCTGTTGCCTTTGCCTGGTTAAATAAAGGTTATTGAACAAGTCATTCCCGTGTTGGACCCATTCAGACCACAAGACCTGTGTCACCATATTTACATCTGTATACATCACTGCGTGATTTTACCGTCCCAGTAATTTGGCGCTTTATTCCCACGAATGGACAGAAACTCTCTGATCTCTCAGAATCCAATCCAATTTCCAATTCTCTGTTGTTGGTCATTTTATTTGTTCCTTGTTGTGAACTGGCTTGAATATAATGCGCCTCTGATCTTAACCAATGAGGTTTCCGTCCATTGCATCTCCGTATTGTTAATGCGTACACTAGGGGGCAGTGACGCATTCACTAAAACTAACTACAGACAACGAAGAAGAATCCAGATTGGCAAACCCATTTTCACCCCTGGAAGTAAACAAAGAGATGTGATTGTTACATTGTGGTGGATCATTTTTTTTTGCGAACCTCATCTGACAGTCGCTCCTCAAGAACCGGTCAGTGCTATTCTTCATTTGTTTCTTTTAGTTCCGTTTTGGGTCTTGGCCAAACCCCCATCGCTACCCTCCCCTGCTCAACCAGTCCATGTCAGCGCAACGTGTTGGGAGGTGTTGTTGAGATTTGGGAGGTGTGCATCTACCCTTCTCTGTGTAGATGTTAAGTGCTTCAGTGATGAGGAGGTAGAGTAAAGATGGTTCAATTGCAAATTAACACATTACATACTTCAATGAATAGTGAGAGTATTCATAGCATTAATAATACATTGAATGAAGGTTGCTTCATTTTTAACATTTATTCACACAAGTTATATGACACACATTGATAATTCAGTAGTCCTTCGGTGTGGTTGCACAGAGACAAAGAAGAATGTAAAGTGTCGATACAGAAATAGTAATACCTTTATTTAGTTGTGTATGGTCGTGTTTCCAGTGTTCCTATGGAGGCTCGAGAGTGATAGTTTTCTTTTCTTCAGCGTTAGTTATTTGAAATACACAGCACTGTAACTCAAAAGTCAAACACAATTGCTAAAGAATAAAGTAGAATTGGTGTTACACTGGTGATGGACGGCAACAAAGCACTCAGACGAGTGCTTTTTAAAGAAGACTTGATATCCCCTTGTACTCTACTGTACACATGCTTGAAGTTACATAAATAACAGTTTGACCTTTTACAAAGTGGATATTTACATGTGATTGAATTCATAAGGCTAACGTATTTACAGACAACCTGTTTGCTTCATTCAGACCCAGGCTATTGACCCTGGAGACTTCTAGGCCCCGGCTTGCAGTGGGACGTCCAGGGCCTTGATGTGGATGCTGGGCAGACCGAACCACGCCAAGGGCAACTCTCTTCCGGCACTGTCGTCCTGGAACTTGATATTCAGGTAGAAATCTCCCGTGTAGAGGAAGAGCAGGGCACCGACACACAGAGAGCTTTCTTTAGGTTTAACCTGACGACAGTGAACAGAACATTGAGAATCATTAGACCTACCGCCTTCGAACTGTCTCATAATGTCACGCTGTCAGCCAATGTGAAGCCAGCTGCCAGAAATTTAGGAGTACATTTGATGCCGACTGAAGCTTTGATGAAAGAGACTGGTGCAGTCTTGCTTCCTCCAGTTGAGAAGAATTTCCAAAATTAAGCTGTTTGTTTTATCATTTAGCAATTTGAAGGAAGTCATTCATGCTTTTGTCTCCCCAGGTTTACGCTGCTGTAAGTCTTTATTCTGGCATCAACTAAAAAAAAAAAAGTCTCTTTCACATCTCCACCTTGTTCAAAATGCAGCAGCGAGCATTGGTACAAACAGACAAAATCACGTCACTCCAGTTTTGGCATCTCTTCACTGGTTACCTGTTAGATTTAGAATTGACTGTAAGATGTTATGTCCGCCTTACGTACCTTTAACCCCGGGCTTAAAACTAAAGGTGACTGGGCTTTTGCCATCTTCTCCTACTACTACAGTATTAGGCACATGGAAAAAAAGAAGGTAAGGGAAGATGTTTTCAAAAATGACTATAAAGGCCAGTAATGTAAAACACTAAAGCAGAAAACAAAAAAATAAACATGTAAGACCAAATTTATATTTAAAAAATCTAGGGTGCCTAAGACTTTTGCACAGTACTGATACTTTTAGCAACAACCTAGCAAGCATCCAGTACAACCACCTTGAAACCAGCTAGGGCACTTTAGCAGACACATAGAAACACCCTAGTGCACATGTACAGTTGTGGTCAAAAGTTTACATACACTTGTATGGAACATATATATCATGGCAGTGTTAAGTTTCCAATGATTTCTACAACTCTTATTTTTCTGTGATGGAATGATTGGAGCACATACGTCTTTGCACATAAGTCTCCTGGAAGTGGGTCAAAAATCTACCTACAGCAACTTGAATTATCAGTTTTGGTGATGTAGAAAGTTGTGTAAATAAAATTTGCTTTGTGGCATGGCCTCTTAACTACTTGTGAGTGATTACGATTGACTACAGCTGGTGACTTCTCCGAGCCAATTTAAATGGGGCCGGTTTGATACACTCAGACTCAGCCACAAACGTTACAATTGGAAAGTCTAAGGAGCTCAGCACGGAGCTGAAAAAGCGGATCATTGACATTGACTCCAAGTCACTTAGAGCCATTTCAAAGCAGCTACAAGTCCCAAAATCAACTGTGCAAACAATTGTGTCACTGCCACAATCAGGAAGAAAATGCAAGCTATCACTTGTAGCTGAGAGACAATTGGTCAGGAGTCAACCAAGAACCACCAAAAAGCAGGTCTGCAATGAATTAGAAGCTGCTGGATCACAGGTGTCAGTGTACACAGTCAAGCGTGTTTTACATTGCCATGGGCTGAGAGGCTGCCGTGCAAGAAGGAAGCTCTTACTCAAGAAGCTGCACCTTAAGGCTCGACTGAAGTTTGCTGCTGATCACATGGACAAAGAAAAGGCCTTCTGGAGGAATGTTCTGTGGTCAGATGAAACAAAAATTGAGCTTTTTGGCCACAATGACCAGAAATATGTTCGGGGAGAGAAGGTGAGGCCTTTAACCCCAAGAACACAATATCTACCGTCAAGCATGGTGGTAGTAGTATTATGCTCTGGGGCTGTTTTGCTGCCAGTGGAACTGGTGCTTTACAGAAAATAAATGGAATAATGAAGGAGGATTACCTCCAAATTCTTCAGGAAAACCTAAAATCATCACCCAGAAGGTTGGGTTTTGAACACAGTTGGGTGTTCCAACAGGACAATGACCCCAAACACACATCAAAAGTGGTAAAGGAATGGTTAAATCAGGCTAGAATTAAGGTTTTAGAATGGCCTTCCCAAAGTCCTGACTTAAACTCCATCGAGAACATGTGGACTGTGCTGAAGAAACAAGTCTGTTAGAAAGCCAACAAATTTAGTTCAACTGCACCAATTCTCTCAAGAGGACTGGTCAAAGATTCAACCAGAAGCTTGTGGATGGCTACCAAAAGCACCCAATTGAGGTGAAAATAGCCAAGGGACATTTGACCAAATATTAGCATTGCTGTATGTATATATTTGACCCAGCAGATGTGGTCACATTTTCAGAAGACCTATAATAAATTCATAAAAGAACCAAAATTTATTAACGTTTTTTGTTACAAAGAAGTATGTGCTCCAATCATTCCATCACAGAAAAATGAGTTGTAGAAATCATTGGAAACTCAAGACTGCCATGATATACAGATACATGTTCTTTACAAGTGTATGTAAACTTTTGACCACAACTGTACATACTAGAAGTTCAAATGTCTATTTTTGCACAAACTAGAATTCCAGCTTTTATTTGATCATTACATCCTCCAACTCTGTTTTAAAAATGCTAAAGTTGATTCTGTTATTATTACTGCCGAGGTTGTCTTGTTTTATCAATTCAGTTTTTTGAGTCTATCCCCATGACAACATGAAGTCTGCTTACATATTGTGAGGTAAGTTTGTTTTACTGCCATTTACTGGGAAGTGACACCAATGTGCCACTCAAGCTCCTACTGACCGTGTCAATGTAGAACGTATTGGATCCGATGAAGGTGATGGCATCCTGCAGATCGTAGTTCTGGACTCCGTTCTGGTAGTCCTGATAAGGCACCACAGTCAGGGCGAAGGGCCCCACAGTATTTTTGCTCCGATTGGTCAGTTTTACTTCCAGGGACACAGCTTCGCCCACTTTACAGTCGGCGATAACGTCACAGTCACAGGGCTTCCCGTTCACCACCACGTCTAGAGAGAGGAAAGAAGTAAGGGATTAGTGAGACTAGAGTGACATCAGTGGAGGTGGAGGGGTGGCTTCGTTTGTCTAGCACTGTGCACATAAATGGAACTCAGCAATTTCAGGAAACGAGATTGAATGTCGTTAAAACCAACCCTCAGTGCTCGGCTCTCATATATAGTCAGTCACAGGCTTCCCGTTCAATCTCTACTTCATCATTCATTAAAACACAGCCTGACCACCCACGCCTATCATATTGTGTCTTGTGAAGGATCAAGAGGCTTGTTCGCCCGAAAATATGTTTTATTGACATTAACAGAGAGTGTGGGTATTAAACGAATTCCAAAGATGTCCTGTCAATCTCCATGTCATGACTAATTCCTGTCAAGAAGGGACAATTGAGTGTTCTTCACCACCTTTCAATTTTTCCCATGTCTCCCACACAGCCATACTTCTCTCTCCCCTGAAACTTCCAGTGAAGAAACATTGAGTGAGTTCATTCAATTGTGCTAATGTGTGGCCAGTCACTACTGACGTGGCCCCTATTTGGCTAAGGTGGAGTGGGAGACACAACAATTTGTTTTGAACAACGAGCTCAGTGAACTCCCTTATGCTCCCTGCGGGCTGAGAATAAGACCGGCTTGAAACATTTAATCACACCGCCGAGAATAACCATGGTGTACACACACACTTGCTAATGCTCGTGGCAGATAAACCCTGCCAGTCAGAGCCTCTGTGACAGGCTGATGAAAGAGCTGCGTTCAGTGCCGCTGATCTGTTGCATACGGTAAAGGGGGCGGGTGGTGCGACAGACAGTTTACCCGGAGGGGAGAGAGCCAGGGTGGGCGTGGGCGTCCGAGGCCTGCTGTCACAGTCGGTGAGGAGCCCCAGGGAGGCTGGAGCTACAGGAGGGTGACATTCAACTCCATGTCTGTAGTAGCAACACACTTGGCACCCGAGACAACAGAAAATACTCACTGATGCTCTTGGGAGATCCTTTTTTCTTTACTGAGGAACTTTTGTTTTATGACAAAAAATAAGGAAAATGTCAGTTTGTTTGATTACATATTTACTGTTTAATAGAGCAACACTACACTGTGTTGATTTTTGGGGGATTTTGTTGGCATGAAAATGGTCAAATTTAAACATATCAACGTAAAATATCAGCTAATGGTTGAACCCTACTCATCCATTGTTCTACTGCTCATCTTTAGGTCTGAGTTCCTGAAATTTTTGATTTTGATGTGATCACAATACACAAACTGATAGGTACCATTACTGCATTTGACCGCAATAATACGTGGAAATGATATCACTACACTAGATGACATTTTAATATCAGAATTATGGGCACCAATATATCAATGCACTGTTGTGCAGAAAGTAGTGCAGCATTATACTTAATTCATGCCCATCCCTAGTTCTAGCGACATTATAGTGGAATTTGTTTAATGCTGCGCTATCCTGTGTATTTTTTTAAACATTGTGTTTTAATTTGGCTCATGTTACACTGTGGTCCACTGAACAGTACTAATCTACATTAATTGGAAGACCTTTGGGATGGTGCATTTACACACACACACACACACACGCACTTTCATAGCCAGTGGGGCTGAGCCAAGTGTGACACCTTAGCAAGTAGTTATATTTAGTGTGTTCAAAGTCTTGTTGCTAGGAGATGTGCAAATTATAGGTAGCCTACGTTGGCTCTAAAACAGGAAGATAAATTCTTTCACATTAAAAGCGAACAAA
>CABFOQ010021659.1:0-16066 GCA_900660455.1 Gephyroberyx darwinii | reverse complement strand
CGTGCACCTTGACCCCAAATTAAGCCCTCAAGCAGAGAAAAAAAACATGTTACAGTCAGATAGAATTTGCACTGATGGGGAAAGATTGCCGCATTCAGCTGCCAAACAGGGAAGGGGTTTGATGGAGGTGGCTGTGAGGCGTTGCTGTTATTTTGGTGTTTAATCTAGGCCTGCTCTTTGTCCTCATCAACCCACAGAAAACTGAAACTGAAATGTACCAGTAGCTTGAGATGCCAGTTGTAGAATGAAGTTTTATTCCAAAATGAAAGATCTACTCTTGGAAAAAAATGACATCTTCTACTACAAAACGTGTTACAGCACAACATTCAAACAAATGATGGTACCTTTTAAAGGTTAGTAGGTAATTTAAGTCCTGGGTGGACAAAATTCCAACACTTTTATTACTGACTGGATTCTTTATAGTTTATAGATACTAGATGATCAATTTCAAGTAATAGTGTTTTGGAATGAAACCTTTTAAAATATGACTCATTCAAAATACCAATATTCTTTTTAAATGGTTGAATATACAGTACTGTGTACTGTGTCTACAGTATAAGTCTTTTTCTATATTTTTTAAAATATAAATTTGGTCTTAGATGTTTATTTTTTTTGTTTTTTGCATTAGTGTTTTACATTACTGCTCTTTATAGTACATTTTCATTTTCATTTCATTATTTTTGAAAGCATCTTCACTATACAGAATTGTTTAGCAAAATACTGTATTTACATTGATCTTAAGGTTTGTAGAACCGAAAAGGTTTATTGATCAGATCACACCAGAATAACACCCACTGTGATCTGAAAGGAAAAAATCAACAACTAATGATCACTGCTACTGTGAGACATTTAATTGCCACCACTAGTCAAGTTGACTTGTCATTTCATCCATACATGTAGCACATACAGCCGAACGAAATATCGTTCCTCACAGGACCAAGGTGCGAAAAAACAGAACATAAGACATGACATAAAATACAACCGACATTATAAATACAAGAATAAAATATATAGTAAAAAACAATGTGCTGAGTAGTGGTGTCAAGTGTAAAGTGTAAAGTGACCCGTGCAGTGTGTGTGTGTGCATGTGTGTATGTCAAATAAGGCATGTATGGGTTTTGGGTAGCAGCGAGGTGTCAAGCAGTCTGAGCCTGGGGGAAGACGCTGTTTCACAGCTTTTAATTCCATCACTGACTTGAGAGGCAAAAGTTAACTTCAGTCTTGTATCAATAAATAAACAGCATGTTTCTGAAACAGCAGCATAACATAACATTAGTCTTTTTCCTCAAAGCAATGAAACAGAATGACTGAAGATCTATTGACTATTGACTAAGTTGACAGTTAAAAAAACCCCTGTCCATTCAGGTTAGTCTGATGTAATTTACCCAGAAGCTATAGTCATATTCAACTTCCCAATTGTCTTGTTTTTCAAACGACTATATGTAGACCAGAGTCTGGAGACTGGAGAAGAGGTGATCTGTTAAATCTCAACGAGCTAGACATGAGTGCATCTTCTAGCATGCTAATAAATAATATAGAATATAGAAATAATATAGAATAATATAGAAAGTTGGATGGTAAACCAATCCTTATGAGCCAATCCATATTTCACACCCACAGCAGGAAACCCCCAGAGTCTTGCTGTATGTAAAGGAGATCAGAACAAGATCCATGTGGGTGATTCAGTGGCTGATTCTGTTGTGTGACATATGGATTGTGTTTGTTTGATTGCCACAGCATTGAGTGAGTAGCTCAGAACAAATGGAAAATGGTTGTGCATGAAGAGGGCTACAACCACGACGGACCAAGAGCTTAAAGTGGGTAGAAAGAGGACACAAACTAGCCTCCAGCATCCCAAAAGAGCTGTCACATTGATGGACTGTGCACAGACAAAATGTTCAGACCACAAAACTCCCCGGCCTCTCCAGTTTCCTAGCACTGAAGTGGAAAAATGTAAAGGGTGCCTTTTTAGAGCGACCAATCACCAGAGAGTTTTTTTATGTTGAAACTTGCACCAGAGGCGTCAGGTTCCGGCCTTTTGATCTCGAGAGCTGTGATCCCGTGCTTCTGTGTGTGTGTATGTGTGTGTGTGTGTGTGTGTAACTGTGGAAGATGATAAACCCAGGTTTCAGGCCAGGGTTTTCTAGGTTATACCCAAAAGCTACCTGCCCGTCTAAAAAAAACCTCTCTGATCTAAGTACAGGGGTGTAAGAAACCGGTGCTCATGCGACTGGAAAGAAAGAAACATCTCTCCATGTATCATCCAGACAAGGAAAGTAGCCCAGTCTGCCCAAAATAATAAAACAGAGCTTTCTGCTGACTACTCAGACTGTTCTTCATCTCATTCCTAGAGTTATTCAAAGACGCCGGATTAACACCCACCAAGCTCTTTTTGAGTCAAGCCATTGAAAACCTCTGGGCCTATTGAAGAGACAGTGCTAAACGAGATTATCATGAGGTCGTGCGAAGGAGTGTGGAGGGAATTGCTTCATTATGGGACTGCTGCCAGTCTCTCTCTGGGCATATGAGGCAAATGTACACTTATTCATAAAGAGACTGGAGCCTGGAATCATATCTGCTACATTTATTTAAAAGCAAAACTGTTTTTGTTTTACTGGCGTGATGTGAATGTGAACTGCAGCGCTGAGTATTTTAATCAGCAGTTTGTAACATTCTTTGGCATTCTGTCCTTATTTGCCCTTAATACCTTTGATGGTTTTGCAGCATGTTTTACTATTATTACCATGCTTGGTGTTCATTTTATGTTAATCTAACACACAGCTCCACCAAACAAATTGATAAAAAAAAATCCATCTTAAGAAATATTGACAACATAGACTAACAGGATCCACAGACCTCTCTTATTTGGTCACCTAAGGTGCATTTATTTGCTGTATTGGTTCATTGAATCCAATATTAAATAGTTATACAGTACGTGGTGTGCCACTTAATTTATGCTTATGACAGCACAATATATATATATATAAGGTATAAGGGCCACAATTATAGAAACAAAAAAGGATTTATGGACATGCTCACACACACACACACACACACTCACACTCACACACACACACACGCGCACACACACACACACACACACACTGGTCAAAATAAGGCAAAAACAAGCCATTTATATTCTTTTTAACAAAGGCCTGATAAGCTGAAAAACAAAATCCTGTTAGTGTGTGTCTTTCAAGTATTTTCTTGACACATGCAGCAACACTCAAATACATTCCACGCTGTCTTTCCATCGCTGTGGAGAATTGGGCATGGAGAATTGGGCAGAAGCCTAACACCAAGGTTCCTTCTGAAAAATTTTTATTTTTTATTTTTCATCATCCTGCATCCAGGTGTCCGTTTTGACCCTGCATAGTAGTCAACATGAAATCCACCTCTATGGTGAAGAGAATAGACCCACATTAGACATCTAGATCTGCAATGCTATTTTCCACCCCAGGATTCAATTGCAAGATCATGAAGGACACGTACGATCTGTGCAAACTCATTTATTTTTCCTTTGTTTGGCTTTTCACCTTGCTCAAACGTTAGCTCGCTTTAGGCCACAGAGCACAGTGTTAATAGGTAGGTGTCACTTTGTCAGCATAACTAATGGTAAACAGCAGCATACTGAGTTTCACGTGTGAGCATCCATTTATATAAGGAACCTTTCTAAACATAGAAATAAATTGTTTTTTTTCTCCAGCATTCAATTGTCTGTAAAGTCTCCAGGATACAAAGAATATTAATCTTTTATTATATGCCAAGGGTCACTGTATGGCTTTCAAGGTGAGCACATGGGCACTTTATTCACATTCGGGGTATTAGAGTCTAGATTAACAAGAGGCAGGACTGGATTGAAGCTCATCTTCAATCCCAGATGCAGTACACCAGGATGGATCTCTCAGAGGGCACAGAATAAAAACTTTACAAGTTCATTTTCAATGAAAAAGAAGAAAAGGAGAGCACTACTGGGTTACACAAAAAATACATACATATTTGGAAGGTGCTCTTTGATGGTAGAAACCAAGGCACTCTTCACTTAAAATGTTAAATTCAAAAAGTTCATTTTTTTAGGTCATTTTCATCAGTGAAAATGACCTAAAAAATGAACTTTACTGTTGCTATTCTCTCATTCCAAATTTGTGTCTGTAACTTGGCTGTTCTCTGGTCTGTTCTGCTTAAGCATGTTCTCATTGATGGAATTAAATACCCTGTATTGTACCTGCCTTACGCATGCAGTGGTGGCCTAGTACAAATCCTTTCCTCATTAATTTGTTTGGCAAGATCCAGTCCTCTGGGTGTTGACTGGTTACGGGAAAACGTTTCTACAAGCCTCACGCTTAGAGAGTAATAATGAGTAATGAGTAGGAGTCACATCCATTATATTTGGCTCTTTACAGAGAAGCAATTATTGCTGATGTGTGCTTGCATACCAGAGCAGAGACTCTCTTGTGGAAGCAGTATAACACTTCCAGAATGGCTTGGGTTCACCGTGTGTGATCCTATGTCTGCCCCTCTAATGTGACAGTTGGTTTGTGTTGCTGACTGTGTTATATTTGAGTCTGAAGTCCTGATGACGTCTTCTGGCTGATGTGACATTCCAGTGACCCTCCAGACACTTGACAGCGGTGAGAACCTCTCAGCTCTGTCAGTACAAAGCTCTCAAACCAGATAAGCCTGTGTTACGTTTTCATATAGAGGTTTTGTAGAGGGTGTTTATCATCCACCCTCTAAATGATTTGGACTGACTACCACTTACACACACACATACACACACACACACAGATAGCTTTTCAACAAACTTTGCTGAAAACTTTATATCTACATTTCTTAAATTGTATAAGTCAGCCTCCTATAGTTACTGCACAATGATCTTTCTAGTGATGTGAGACGAGGCCTTGTTTTAAGTCAAGATATCAATTCCCCCCATCCACCGGGTCATTCTTTTCAACTTGGAGAATTGATCCATCCATTGAGCCAAGGGGTGTTCTCTCATCTCTTCTTTATTGTCTCTTCCACAAGATCTAACCATACATCCCTGTTGTCCAGTTATCAGTCTCGCAATGCTATGTGGGTCAGGGTTACTTACTACGGTTGTTTGGTTTCATAGGATGTCATCTGATCTGTACAGTGGTCATTTGGGAAAATAATATGCTTCTGCTGGTGTAATTTGAGTGGTGTGTCCCCTGTAGCCTGTTACCAGTAACTCTGTAAGCCTGGAGGATGCAGAGATGAAATGACTACGAAGGACGGAGAACTCTGCTAACTCTGCTCTGTTTTAACCAATGGCCTACTTTTTGTGAGACGGAAAATGATGCCGCCTCTTTGGTTTTTGGCATGAAATGATGTCATCAAATCAATAGAAAACATAGGGCAACACATTAGCTGCACTTTTGCACTCACCCAGTTGTCTTGGAGCATGACATGATTCAAAGCTGGCGTGAGGTTCAGCAGGCCTGGATGTTGGTAGTGATGTGCAGGAGAAGTCAGTGATTAATGGTAGTATAAGAGAGAACAGCATGTGAACAGCAGGCTATTTGAATACATCACAATCATACTCAGTGGTTGATATGGACTAGTGCTAAAAGCAGGATCCTGTGATGAGGTGTCACTTTTTTCAAATGGTGGATCACATTTTGGAACAAAACTCTGCATTTTCAACTACATTTTAGAGAAATAATAGTTCCTAGTTGCTTAAATATTGTTTGCAAAGTGCATAAGAGAAACATTAAGCTGATAAGAGTAAATCTGTAGTCGTGCACATTTCTGAATACTTGTGCTATAAAACACCTCTGCTCAAGACCAGGTATTCATCAAAATAACGCAGAGGCAAACAATGGAGATGACAGAGTACTTCCACTCGCAAACGCAGCGTCAGCACTAAACTGATGAAGCTAAAACATTTTCAACTCAGCTGCACTTTCAGAGTTGGGGAGAGTCGTGAATGCCCCTCAACAATGCCTGTCAAAACTTGTGTCCTTGGGAAAGCAGATAATGGTAATGGACCGCAAACCAGGTGAGGCTGAACGAGAGAGCTGAGGCTCACTGATTTCATGAGGGACTATGGGGATTATGCAGGGTCTTTGAAGGTCATCATTGTGGTGATAGATGCTCTAAAGGTCAAAAATCATAGGGTGATCAAGAAAGTTGTTTGATCAAGTGACTGTTCAGTGTGTTCATTATCTTTGGAAGTGGAAGCAATGAACTGATATTGATTTATAATGAGAGATTTCACCCAAAACACAATCCATAAATTATGACTCTCTTGTCTCTGCTCTGATAATGCACATTCATAATGCTTTCCCTTAGAAATGCAAGGCAAACAAAATAAAAGTCACACTTCGAAAGCACTTTGTTGTGCTGACTTAGTATATCAAAGTAGAGTAAATGAACAACAAGTATGGAGTAATAAGAGACAAGTTTCCTCAGTGGTGAATTCTGGCAATTAACTGAGCAAATCTATTTTATATTGAATTGCCAATAAAATAATTCCAGTTTCTAATTGAGGCATACATTTGATTTACACCTTGTTCCATTAATCACTGTTGCACGGGGAGTCAGTCGTCACATAATTACTGGCTGAAGGAAACGGGATCTGCTATGCACACACGGATCCATACACACATGCTCAGGCTTGAACTCGAGCCCCCTCCCACACACACACACACACATACACACAGTTATGGGAGTGTGGTGTCATGTTAGGTCAACGTGTAGCCACAGTATGTCTCCTGGGGATTGTTCTTGTGGGCAGAGGTTTCCCTAATTACAATCTAGTAGGCAATACATGATGTATTCTCCTAATAGTCCCACTGAAACACCATCGGAATAAACAAACCCTTAAAAAAGTAGTCTTCCCAACAGTCAGCCTCCTTTCCTGAGTGCTTCAGTTGCAGAGTTACAAATTTCCTAAATGAGTAATCTCATGTACTTCGGAACAAACTTAATTCTTTAGTGGCACATTAGGTGGAAAGGATAGGGCTTCACGTTATTTTTTATGAGCAGATGTTTAAGAGTTATATTAGATGATGGTAAAAATCACTTCATATCAAAGACTGCTTGGTCTTGGAGAGGGTCCAAGAAACAATACAAGATGAAAACATGAGGGTATAGTTAAATGTAGAAAAAGGAGGAGATTATTTTAGCATCCACTGTCAAAGAAACGTACAAAGACATGAAGAAACAAGAAGATCAAGATCAAAGAAACCAAAAGGGAATTCAACTGAAAATAGATCTTTGGAAAGCAAGACATGTTCAAACTTTACAAAGGAAGCCTTTCTGTGAAAATGATATTGAAGTGTCTGCTGATAGCATTCAAACATTTCAAGTATCACAAGTTACTAAAACCTCTTAGGGAATGTTGATTACTTTAATCAATAGGATCTTGATCAATAACACAAACATGGGTCACCTAGAAACCTCAGCTTTTGTTTAAAACAACTATCAAAAGGTAAATGCCTGAAACTGAAGTGGAAATTGCCAAAATATTACATGATACTATGCTGAGTCATTGGAAGGTACTCTGGAAGGTTCTGGAAAAGAACAAGAGGATGTGAACAGTAAACAGTAAAATACAGTAAGCAGGTCAATAACAAAACAATTACATGATCAACAGATGTGTGAGCCAGAAAAGGACATCTGCCACAATATAAATGGTTAAGCAAATTTGGCATTTAATCCATATTCTCAATTCAATTTGAATCCTGTTTTTCATCCCTGACCATCACCAACAGCAGCCTTGCTTTTTAACATTAGGATGAGTTTAGCATGATCAGTACATCTATTGAAAATGAAACCAAAGCTAAAGAGATGATTGTGTCACAGTTTCACGGCTTATCGTATGCCAAGTGGTTAGCGACTATTCCCATAACTGGAAGGTCCCAGCAACAGCTGTATGCTCTGTCCAAGTGTCCTTGAGCAAGACACTGAGCCTCCCTTGCTCCCTCATTGTTAGTCACCCTGGATACGAGTGTCAAATTAATGTGTACAAAAATGGTATGTGCCCTTGAGACAGGATTCCCCTTTGACAAGAGGGAACACTTGGTCAATAATAATCGTATTAACAAGCCTGGCCCAGGTGACGTTTGGAAATGACATATTGATTTATTGGATAATTTGTCCTCACTGCCAGAAATTGGCAGTTGATGAGATGTCTAACAGAGAGAGTAAATGAAACTAATAGGAAGAAAATGAGAGGTAGTAAGAACCATTTCACCACCTTCCTCTCCTTTGTTTCATTGACATGTACATCATACCCCTGTATGAAAATAGGGTGAATTTCCACGTACTATGTGACACTCTTATTAACTGAGACATACAGAGAATGATGGCTTTGGATGATGGTGACCTGTCAGAGGCAATATGTTGGTTCTCTGTATTTCTCCTGCTCAAAGTCGTAAGCTGTTTAATTGGGTGTGTACGGTTGTTTGTGGGCCCAAACAGAAAGCAAATGTGGGGAGCGTCATAAACTTTACATGACATGGACCAAATAAAACAACACAAAGTGAAATTCACTTAAATAAAGTGAATGTAATAATTTGCTGCTGAGAATGATGAGACCAAACCCCGCAGCTTTTTAAACTATAGGCTAGCAGGTACAAAATTCAGATATAGACAAAATATGAATACTAGCTGGTCTCCAACTAGGTTATAATGAACAGACTGTACAGCAGGGTATAAAACATTTTCATGTGATCCAGTAGCTACCTTTCGCAGTCCTGCTGACGCTTTAAATTTGCTGCTTGCAGCACCATTGACAATTGTCCAGTGCGTTTGAAATATTGTAGACATATTGTCTGTAAAATATCTGTCCACCACACCCTCCTAGAAATCGTACCCGCTGTGTATTAGGTGCCCATCATGGTTGTATGGCCATTAGTTGGCATTACAATATTGCCAAGTGCATTTCTTTGTTTTCATCTTCGGATGAAAGCCTCAAATGTAGTTATTTATTTTATAATTTATTTATTTCAGTGACGCTACAAGCAACATGAAATAAGGACTTTTACCCATCAAAACACATCGGGCTTAGTGATTGGTTGAGTATTTCTGAGAGACCCATCTGTAGTGGCTGCATGCTGTGCATGGTGGATCTGAATAAATAACCTTATGTTCTTTTAATACAGCTGATTTAGGACATGTGAAATGTCCCAAATGACCAATAAATGGTCCTACTATTTTAGAAGCCAAAATAACTTTCTGTAGAGCCCTTTTGTTAAGAGTGTATAATAACAACAAAAACAGAGCAGCAACATATATAGTTTTGGTTGTATGACCTAAATGCATTAGTAGGTGATCAGCACAGCCAGAGTGCCTGTCTGCTATTGTGCTACTGAATTGTGTCTCACTTTTGTCTGACCTTGTAGATCACCACTCTGCTCTTTCAGAACACACACACACACACACACACAAATATGTGTCAGTTGACATGGCTTGCAACCCAATCCATGGCTTGCAACCCCCCCCACCACTGATATAACATGGCGACTCCCAGGTCAGCACACAGATAGACAGCATAGCATCATGGGTTTAGTTACACCACCAGCCCCTCCTCACCCTTCTCTCTCCTCCCTGCCCCCCTTCCAATGATGAGATGGTATGAGAAACAGGCCCTGCTTATTTCCTGGGGGGATACTCCAAGCATCGCTCCCCATGGGTCACTCAATTCACTCCCTACCTGCAGGAACAAATGTATTATTTATATTCAACATCAGGGACTTACCATTTGATATTTTTACCTGCTGTCTTAGCCAGACTCTTGGAGGTATTACACAGAATTTCGTAATGGTCTATCTCTGTCTCTGAGTTTATTTTTCTTGACAAAGGAGTATATAGTGAAAGAATTGCACATTAGTTGCTCCCCTCACACTAAGTCCAACCAACCTGCCTCCAGTCAAAGGAAGTAATTACAGAAAAAGGGGTGTTATGTATATATTCCACCAAAAATCATAGGAATGGCAGTACAGTTCAAACACAAGCTTGTGATTGTGCGAGAAATATTCCTTTTTTACCATTATCACCCAATCAGATGCATTCACGCTGGGAAGTGTCTGAGACATGAGTTAATTGTGAGTCAATTATCTACTGCATTGCAAAACATGATTTTTCTTCCACTGTGATTGGTTGCTTGGTTGTGGGATGATGTTACATGTATATATATATCTCACCCTTCAGGATTTATGAACAAATGGATCAGTCAACCCTCCACAATACAGCTCTAATAGAATCTAATGTAATTCCATCATGAAATACAGTTTTTCTGATTTCTTACTGGATGAAAACAGTTATGATGAATATATCAATTAGTTGATCACTCGGGAGACTATAATTACCCTCTTGATTTCTCTCGGCCATAACAAAGACCAATTAGAGTGCCAATCGAAATAACGAGTCTGGAGAACAGGATAAGCGCGACAGGAGACGGAGGGGAGTTTTGTATTTAAGAGAGGATATTTTGACAGTTGGTGGTGCCACGGTTCTTATTTATATTGGGGGTTTTTTTTCTTATGCTAGTAGTGTTTCGGTTACTATAGCTTATGCCGGACAAGTCTGTGTTACTGGTTTTGTTTATTTATTTAGTGGAAATAAGGACTTTTATTTTCAGTTGGCGTAACGTTACCATCAACACTGTTACTTATCCAGTCCGAAGTGGTCGGTAATCTTTTGTTTTGGACATTGTCAACCAGGATCAATAGGATCTGGCATCTGTTCATTTGTGTTTGGACTGGAGCTACCTCTCGACTAGCCCTGATACAGGACCCTTTAGGAGTCTTTCATCATATGGGTTATTTACCTCTCCCATAGCGTCCTGTCCTGCTCCGTTGACTTTTTACCCTACAAAAGTAGGGTAAAGAGTTAGACTTTGTCAAAGACAGGAATCATTTCCCCCAAATTTCCAATGTAATAAAATCAAGTCTAAAAGTTAATTTGTGCATAGGAGATGTAGCGTGTGCGACCGCGGTGATAGTAGACAAGTGAAGGATTATGGACATCTGTTTAGGTAAGTAAAATTTGACGTATTGGTTTCATTATCGGGCTCGCTGACTTTTGTAGGGTAAAAAGTCAATGGAGCAGGACAGGACCCTTTGGGAGAAGTAAATAACCCATGTATCAGGTCCTGTATCAGGGCTACCCACTCGACCAGCAATTAAAAGTTACCACTGTAACTTTCTCCCTCTCTCCCCATCACCTGCTGTCGACTCTAGCAAGCAACGCATCTCCTCACTCCCATTCTGGTTAAAGGGCCCGGACAGTTATCTATTTATGTTCAAGGGGAACCCCAATCTTTGTTATTTTGCTTGTTCAGGAGCGCTCTCAATTAGTTTGTTAATACTGATTGTTTTTTATTGATTGTAAATTGATTTGTGTATATATATTTTGGTCATATTTCATTAACGTTAGTTCTATCATTCCTTTTCTCCTTATAAATAATCCCTATTCGATTAATTCTGTTTTAATAAATCATTTTGTAGTTAAAGAATTTTACTTGTTGTATATGGTATATACATTTATATTCCTAATTAGCTATTCCTGTTTCATCATAAGTTTTAGCTTATTAGGTGGAGGCACCGTGGTATTAGTGAGGTAAATCTATACTAAATCTGAATACACACACACTAACTGCTATCACACACATTATATAAAAGTCCCAAATATAAAGAACCCAGGTCACACCCCATTTCAGTAGGGTTTCACCACACACCCATACTGTCTGAGAAAGATGGGGGGGTTATATGTATACACTGTATTTTGGTGTGTGCTTGTAACAGCGATGGATCCGGTAGCTGGTGACGATAATGAAGTGATGAGCAGTGGTGTAGGATTGAGTAGCAGGAGAGTATAGGATTATAACTGCAAGGTAAGGGTTTTCTGCACGCAGTCACCCTAGGCTGCATAAAAATGTATATTATTATGCACATGCAGATTTATATAATTACCCTCTTGATTGCTCTCAGCTACAACGACCACCAATTAGAGTGCCAATCTAAATAACAACGAGTTTGGAGAACACCATAAGGGAGGTTTTCATCAAGATGGCAATTATTGTAACCTCTCTGTACATCTCTGTAGGGCAGCCTTGTTTTTTTGTTGTAAAATGAGCTCACCATTGTGGACACAGGTATGGAAAATGGGAAAATGGGAAAATGGCACAATGGCAAATGGCAAATGGCTGTGCAACTGTACTGCATCTACTGTTCAGTTAACCTTCACAATATCAAAACCAACATTTGTTCAGTTCATCCAAGAGTCACTCAAAGAGACATCTTTCTGGTCCCAGAGCTTTTAACTATGTGTTCGCACAGATACAAAGTCACAAAGCACTTTATCGACACTGGATAAGAAAAAGCTTGGCAACTCTATTCCAATATCTTCCTCAGAATAAGCTGCTAACGCCCTTTGCCATACATTGAACAGTGTTAGTCGTAATAACCTTCGCTCCACAGTTTTTCTTGAGAGCGATAATTCAGGACAATAGACCATCCTGTTTACAAGTGAATTGGTCATATGGGCATACAAGGTTTACATCTACTCAAGACTGCAAGAATTGAAGGAAGGCAAACTGAGGTGATGTGACTGCATTCAGCACCACTTGCTGATGTGAAACCTGGTGAATTCAAACATAGGTCTGTGCCATTCAGACCCAACTTCAATTTTAAACTCAGATTGTAATCATTCCCATTTCAGGCATCCATATGCTTGCCTGAGAACCCATGCTGTATGAAAGACTGATAAAGGTTAGCATGATGTATCTGACCCGTTTTCTTGTATAGTAAACACTATGGTACCAATAGTGATAAACAGAAGATTTATCAGAAGATTTATTTTAAGATTTTATAGACCCTAACACTAACCCTAACCCTTTAAAAACAATTTGATGTTTATATTATTTTTCATAAATTTTAAAAGTAAAACAAAAAGCCTCCATTAGAGTACTGTCACTAAAGAGCCTGTTTATAAATAAACAGACTGAATGCTGTATGAGCTTGATGATCTAATTGATGTCCAGCTGATGCTAATAAATCAAGCTATATAAGAGTATGTGTAGCTGACAGAAGAATTTGGTATAAAACTTGCAAAAACTGCAGTGGCATTCAATAAGTATATTCATTGAAATTCAAAAGTTAAAGTTAAGTGTCCATGAAATTGTTTTTTGTTTTTTTGTTTTTTTAGTTGAGTTCTTCCACAAAGGACAATGTACATATTATGTAGGCATTAAACAGCACAAGCAAGAGGGTGTGCTGGTGGGAGGATAATATTAACTTTCTCTTGAAGCAATAAACAAATTCATTTTTACTGAACATTTAGGACACACTAGAAGTTAATTTATTGTTAAATTAATGATTACCTCCTTGAGAGAAATAATAGCTTTTAATAATAAAGTAGCTGAAAATAAATTGTGGTGCGATAATGAGAGAACAAAATAGAGAATATTTATTGCAATGACTTGTTAGTTGTACCTACAGTAATGAACAATACATGATGTGATGACGCTCAAAGACATTCCTCTCAAGCCTGCTATGCAGTAATGACTTGTATTATTATGAATCATTTTGCTGAATGGAAATTATTGCTTTCACCTTTCAGTGACCCATCTTCATGTTTGTGTGCTGTAACATTGAAAGGAATGTTTTTTCTGTGACAGGGAGCCCCAAGCAATTTCTTTTGACAAGATGGTGGCTGAGATAAACAAACATGGCATCCTGGGTAACCTTTCCTTTGAAGTCTTCCAGGATACTGCTGAGCAAGCATATAACTTTTTCACTGTTTTCACTATTTTATTATTGTTTGGTTTCATTGAGTCTATCCTGCTTTCGGTGGCTTTATTGGATCCATTCTTTGCCCTTAGTCATGGATTATCACTGACCAGGGGCCTATACTACGAAGATGGATTATGAGTTTAATCCAGGGTTTTTGGTGTCACAAAGGTGGTTCACTTTTTATCAGAGTATGTCGCCATAGCAATTTAAGATGAACGGCTAACCTGCTCCAGAGCAGGTTATGTTCAGGATATCAGATCAAAACGGATAAAAAGCCCAGCTCCTCACCAATCAGCTCCCTGGAAAAATTGGCATGATCACTCCTAGAGGATACCGTGGACTTTTTCAACAAATTGGACAAAAACATTGCATTCAAATGAAAAGATAAGTGTACAGAGCGGTACTATTGAATTAACAGATAGTAAGAAGGACTCTTCTCGTGGCAATGATGTTAGACTGACAGCGCCTTTGCTTTCCATAAGGATTAATTATATTAAGAGTATAATATGTTTGTTTATAATATGTTTGTAACATTTCCACATGCCCACTTTGGCTATAAAAGAGGGCTTCTATCGAATATCAGGTAGCTTACATTAATTACATTAATGAGATATATTAGGATTCCAGAGAGTGATCGGTGCAATAGATTGTACTGGCTCAATGAAAAATATCCTCATTGCACCTTCTGCATCATCATTTACACTATCTGCAAGTTTTCCTCCAGCAATCGTCTCTAGCAGCAGCAACTCTGTTACTTTTTGCTGTTATATTTTTAAAATTGCTCATTTTTATTCATTATGATAGTACGTTCTTGTTGAGAGAAAAAATAATTTCTTTCCCATATTTCCCACTTCCGCCATCTACTGCGGCAGAATGTTTCCATAACCCCGTGATTGCTCATAGTCTAGTTTATTGCTTTCATTATTTTATTTTTTTCTACTATTTTTAGTTCTTATTTGATGAACAGCTCCTGGACCCCCTCGCCGCACCTGCAACTGACACCTCTCTATGTGTTGAATAAATTTGGATATTTGAAAAAGAGTCTTCGAGTCATGAATTACTTGAGTATATTCATTAACAAAAAAGCTGAGTCAGGAGAGATGGACACATGGTATGGTATGCAGATCTCTGTCAGAGATTATAAAGAAAGGAATAACAAAGGGGCTAGCTTCCAACATCTGCAAGGTCATGCTGATAGTTTAGTCTGAACAGTCAGTTCTGTGTGAAAGTGCTTATGAGGGCGCTAGGAAGAAGGACACGAGACAGGTCTAAACACAATCCACACATTCATACAAGAACATACATGAAGCAATAAAACAAACACACATGATCAGACATGGTCAAAGTTACATAAGGCTAAACAGTTCTTTATGTAGCACTAATTAGAAACTAACTAAGATTCTTCCACAGTTCCCCCCTTTGATACCATCGGTATCACATACAACGCTAAGCTGTTGCCAACCTAACTAGAGCTAATAACCAATACCGAGGGGTGGAGACTCCTTCTATGATTAAGAAATTACATTACGATGATTAATACTATTATGTAAAATATAAAAATGTAAAACAAAATTAAAACAAAAGGATATACTTCACAGCTGTACCATCAAAAATGGTTATACACATTTTCACTTGATCAATATTAATGAAAATGTTTGCAACAATCAAAGGTAATATTCATATGAGAAGAATTAAACATAATGAGAGGTAATGCTATGAGGGATGTGAGTGTTAGGATGCGTTGGGGCTCTACGAGTGGGACACCAAAAGGGGTGATACCTGAAATTTCCAGGGCAAGCGACAAAAAGAAGATGGGAGTTCATTGCAAAAACATGAAGTAGATGCTGTAATCAACACAGGGCAACCCGCAATCATTAGGGTTATGCACATGTTCACATGATCAGCATTGATTAGAAAATATTTACAATAATCCACTTTCATTTAGACGATAACTACATGAAAAATGAAAGATTGGTATAAATACCAGGTATTGAGTAGTGTGCGATCTATGCTAGGTCTATTTAGAGCAAACCCATATCTGCGCAGCCGGGAAGGGTAGATTCATTGAATAGGGAAGTCAGTCTGACTTTGATCAAGTAGTTGTGGAAACATGTTGGGATTTTCAGGTTTAGTGATGAAATACGCCTAAGGTGGATATGGTGTACAGTCTAATGAAATGTTCACATTGGTTGGCTCCGGGGCATTTGCTTGGTACATAACGAGTTTGTTTGTCGTTTTAGTGACGCAAGATTTAATCAACGCGGATACACACACGCAGACTAGGAGGAGAACCACTACGACAGTGA